>LJJI01000193.1:0-101705 GCA_001553865.1 Cladosporium sp. BSL10
TTTTTTTTTTTTTTTTTTCAAATTTGCATTTTCATCCCATCGAGAACGGAACAGGATAGGACAGGGACATCAGGAGGAAATTTCGAAGCGGGATTTCGAACCGCCATGTTACAAAACAAGACAATTGCATGCAGAATGAAATGGAGCTTTTGCCCAAAATCTTTTGACTTTTCCACTTTCAAGTGACATTGTAGTGATTGAAATTATAATTACGTGTGAAAGATTTCTACGGCCCACGATTACACATATTTCAGACGGCGAGCGATCAGGTTGGCGTGAATTACCTTCGATATCGCTGGAAATAGCGACTTAGTACTTCGAAACTCTCGCCAAAACTCTATCGCAAACCCTATCGAGCCCTAGACAATCAATATCAATACCAAGCAAACAAGACCTTTACTCATCTCCGACCATTTCAACCCCCAAGAATCTGTTTCATGTTAAGCTAGCCTACGGCTACCGCCATAAAAAGCCTACAGCTCGTTTCCTCAAGGGTACAATGCACATCTGACCCATCGCCCGCTCTCGCCGTGTTTCTCAAACCGAAGGCGTCGATGCAAACGATCAGTGGCTCCTTGCCAGAACTCGACCGTCTCTGGCGCAACAGCGTACAAACGCCACAGAGGCGAGACGTGATCCGCCTCCTTCTCGATCAGAGCTTGCGCTTCCGCGATCTTCCCCCCGAGATCGACCGTCTCGTCCATCCTCTCGCTCTGCCGCGAAGCCATCGCAGTAGCCCGTGATCCTAAAGGCCGCTCGAGGAAATCTGCGGCGCTCTCGGAGGCAGAGAGCTCTGCAGCTATGCCTCTGATGCGGATCTGACGGCCTAGCGATGGCCAGTAGAACGTCAGCGCCACTTTCGGCGAGGAAGCAATCTGGAGGCCTTTGGGACCGTCAGATTTGCTCGCGAAGTGCCAGCCTCGGTCGTCGACGTTCTTCAGGATGAGCACGCGGGCATCTGGGAAGCCGGTGGTGTCGACCGTGGAGAGGGTCATCGCGTGAGGCTCCTTGATGCCTTGGGCGATGGCATCGTTGAGCCAGAGCTTGAAGGCTTGTTGGGGACTTTCTGGGAAGTGAGCGAAATCGTCGATTTTGAAGGGACCTTTCAAGGATGGGAGACTTCGCAGGAGTGTCTTGATTGATGGTTCTGAGTCTGCCATGTTTCAAGATAGGGATGGTTATGAAGGGAAGGCTAGAAGTGTGCGGCGTGGGACGGGTCGCGATCAAGGCTTCGCGACTTGAAGGGCTCAAAGGGAGTCTTTACCGTAAACAAGTACAAGAGTGAAAATTGTCATCGTTGTTATGATCCTTAATGTCGTGAGTCACATGCTTAGTATACGAGGTCAATTGTGATAGGGTCGGCACGATGCATCCGATGCATCCGATGCCCGATGCCCGTCAAATTGCAGTCGTGTCGACATTTGAATAAGACAGCATCGTCATATTATCTTCCTCTTGCGTAACTTTCCTTTTCAAGGTTGTAAAGGGGTGTCGAGTTGATAAGTCTGGTTCTCATCGGTATAGGCTTCTTTGGCACGAAGACCACACCGCGAAGGAGAAGGCCTTGGAGGATCAGAGAGCTCAGAGAGCTGCTTTTCAAGCAGGAAAAAAAGAAGGATTACTCCACCGATCTGAAAGCTCCAGAAAATCGCAAAGCCGCTCCAGACCAGCAGGAACAAGACTGTGGTGCTTGTGAGAAAACTAAAGCAGACCCTCCGTAGCTCGACAAATGAAATTTGGGAGTCAATCTATAAGGTATCGCGGAAAGGTCGATCGATCTCACGTGAATCTTTTGGTACTTTTCCAATAGATGTGCTTGATATATATATGCCTGAAATGCACGTGAAAGAGTTGTATACTGCGGCTAATGCCTGAGGCTCTGTCTGCCTCTTTCAGCTCGGTCAGCCGCATTGACCGGAAACGAGGGGCGAAAGGTGGCGAGGGCGAGATGTGCTGGTGCTTTCAGGGTGGCGTGAAACCACACCCGCCGTTGGGAAGCAGACAACCCCGCCTACGACCACAATAAACTAAAGCAGGAATAATACCTCTTTTCCCCTGCCCTGCCCTGCCCTGCCCTGCCCTTGACAATACAACAATTCACTCCGATCAAGAGAGAAGGCTTGGCACGTACGCAGCCTACCGCGCGCATCGTCATCTCGACTCTCTCTCCTGGCGCGCCACAAAGAGGAGGCGGCTCCATCGAACTAAGCCACACCTACCGAAACGCAGCGCACGCACGAGACCCTCATCGCCAGCCCAGCTCGTCTTCACGCATCTTGAGCCCTGCCCACCACCGCCCACAGCAGCAGTTGTACCTCGTCCGAACACCTCGCATACCCTCCCACCGGACCTTTACACCTCACAACCGCCCACCATGGAAGGCAGTGCCTCCAACCAGGATCAGTCCCTCGACAATGCCATCCGTGCTTTGCGGGAGAAGAAGCAGGTGCCAGAGATCGACTTCACCATCCACGAGATGGAGGATGGTAGCCAGGTGAACACACAAGAGCGAGTCTGCAAGGGTGAGTCGTGTGGCAAGCTTCACCGCTGCTAAATGTGGCGCCACGAAGAAAGACACGCTCCAGAGAACGACTTGCTGACCGCAACTTGCGACAGACGTACAAGCGCCCGCGTTCAGCACGCCGACCGAAGAACAGATCACATCCCCTCACGACCGATCGAAGCCCAACCTCGCATTCCTCAAGCAGCACTTGTACAGAGAAGGTCGTCTCACAGAAGAGCAAGCACTATGGATCATCAACTCCGGCGCGGCAGTTCTCCGACAGGAACCCAACCTGTTGGAGATGGATGCTCCCATCACAGTGTGCGGTGACGTTCATGGACAATTCTTCGATCTCATGAAGCTGTTTGAGGTTGGTGGCGACCCTTCAGAGACCCGCTACCTCTTCTTGGGTGACTACGTTGACCGTGGTTACTTCTCGATCGAGTGTGTACTTTACCTCTGGGCCCTGAAGATCTGGTACCCCAACACTCTCTGGCTGCTGCGAGGCAACCACGAATGCCGTCATTTGACCGACTACTTCACTTTCAAGCTGGAGTGCAAGCACAAGTACAGCGAGAAGGTGTACGAGGCATGTCTGGAGGCGTTCTGCTGTCTGCCGCTGGCGGCGGTCATGAACAAGCAATTCTTGTGCATTCACGGTGGTCTCAGCCCCGAGCTTCATACTCTCGAGGACATCAAGTCGCTCGATCGTTTCAGGGAACCTCCCACACACGGCCTCATGTGCGACATTCTTTGGGCAGATCCTCTGGAGGAGTTCGGTCAAGAGAAGACACAGGAATACTTCGTGCACAACCACGTCCGTGGATGCTCGTACTTCTTCAGTTACCCCGCCGCTTGTGCTTTCCTCGAGAAGAATAACCTTCTGTCCATCATTCGAGCCCACGAAGCGCAAGACGCTGGCTACAGAATGTACCGCAAGACGCGCACCACTGGTTTCCCGTCTGTCATGACCATCTTCTCCGCACCCAACTACCTCGACGTCTACAACAACAAGGCTGCTGTGCTCAAGTACGAGAACAACGTCATGAACATTCGCCAGTTCAACTGCACTCCACACCCTTACTGGCTGCCCAACTTCATGGACGTGTTCACATGGTCTCTTCCTTTCGTTGGCGAGAAGATCACCGACATGCTCATTGCCATACTTAACACGTGCAGCAAAGAGGAGCTCGAGGAGGAGACGCCACTCTCATCTGGACCATCATCCCCACCAGAGAGGATTAACACTTCTACCAGCGGCATGGACCCCGAGTCTACAGAGTTCAAGCGCCGTGCAATCAAGAACAAGATCTTGGCTATCGGTCGCTTGTCGCGTGTCTTCCAGGTTTTGCGTGAGGAGAGCGAACGCGTCACTGAGCTGAAGACTGCTTCTGGTGGTCGTCTTCCTGCCGGAACTCTCATGCTGGGATCAGAGGGCATCAAGCAAGCCATCACGAATTTCGAGGATGCGAGAAAGGTCGATTTGCAGAACGAACGTCTTCCTCCCAGCCAAGAAGAGGTGCGCAGGAGCACTGACAACGCGCGCGAGGAAGCGCTCAAGCGTGCGAGCAGGGAAGCAGAGCAGGATACCAACCTGGCCGGCGTTGCAAGGAGGATTTCAATGTAAGTAATTCGGTGATGTGGTGTTCTATGCAACGACGACTAACACCACACTAGGTCATCCGGCTCCCGTGCTCCAGCGCGTAGGAATTGATCGGACCAAGCAGGAAACACCCGGACTTTTCACGACAGCACGCTGTACGGCGCCTGAACTACGACACAGCGGGATTGCGCGACACGAGAGATGAGAAAGCACGGCCAGATTCGAGACAACGGCGGCGAGGCGATGGTACTGCGACTTGGGTAGCGTGTAAATGCGAGTATACAATATCCTCCTACCGGCCAGAGAAGGGCCGAGGCAACCGCTCCTCTTAGCAACACAGATGACCAGGACCAGTTGGGTTCCGAGGTCGATGGTCGGTCTGGTGATGATTTGTTCTCGCTTAGATCCAAGGCGTAATGGTAATGACAACACTACAGAAAAAATGGAAAAACGCCTTTTCACGGCGAGCTTCTTCCCTTGCGTATTTGGTTTGATGGCGACGGTGTATGAGGAAGGTTACTAAACTGCTTTGATCTTGACTGATATGTCCAACAAGACTCATCACGCATTACACCATCACTGGAACTGTTTCGGGTCTGCGGTGTTTTCCTCTTCCACAGCAATCGGCGATGGCTGAGAAGGAGAGGGAGGGTCCCTTTCCAATGTATCACATTGCAGCTTTGTCACTTCGACTACACGTGCTAATGCTGGACTTCGACGCTCGAATGCCTGCTGATCACAGATGTGTTGCCTCTCGCGCTCAAACGTGAATGCTGCTGATACCTCACAGTGATGCCATATTCCGATTCTTCGCCATGACATGAGACCTCCCTCTAATTCGGCACACAGAGCATCACCGCAAGGCATAGACCATGGTAGAGGCCGATGTTACTATGCACCATCAACGCATCCATTCTCTGAGCGCCAACCAGGAATCCTCGCCATTACCACCATCGTCGACCGACTTTGTTTCTTTATCCATTGTATTGCCAAGTCCTTGTCTAGCAACAAAACACTCCACGCGAGAACAAAGAAGCACGCAGCTGACTTGGGCCCCCTACCTTTAAAGTGTGAGCATGAACATCGCCAGCACTCCAACAGTCGATTCTCAGCTTCTGCAGCAGAGCACGATGGCCCACTCCATGAGCCCTCCCGGCACATCCTCCCCTCCACCGCCTTGCGCACTAAAGTTTCTAGCCAGAGCACACGTCCTTCTCCGCACGCGCGCAGACCTGTGCACGGAGATCAAATACGGCGCCATCGCCGTCTGCGGCGTCATGCTCTACGGCACTCGCATGTGGACGTTAGCGCAGAAGAACGCGGCGTCGCTGCTGCAGGACGAGGAGGACGAGGATGGCATGGTGCTCGTGGACTTCGAGGACGGCAGGGGTGTGATTTCCGACCGAGAAGTGGATTGTCTGGACGGCGAGGACGGTGATCCTGGGACCACGGCGGCGGATGAGATAGCGTCTTTGGCCGCGAGGGCTATCGCCGAGATCAAGAAGTGGGACCGCGAGACCGGGAAGCGTGTGGGAGCTGTGTTGAACGAGTTGCAGGTGCTTGTTTGAGCCTGGTGCTCTTCGAAGCCTTTTTGCGGTAGGTTTTGCTATGTACATTCTCGAAATTGAGCCTGAGCTATTCCAACGCGCTATCTTTGCACCATGAGGGAGCGGACACCGGGTTGCACCTCGCCACCGCGGCTCCTGGGAGCTGGACAGCGTAATCCCAGTCCCACCTGCTTGACATGCCGTATGAGGGGTAGTCCGTCGATACGATCTGGGCCGCGCTGGCGAAAGCGAGCTCACGCATCGTAGTATCGCGGTTTAGCACGGTGTCGAGCGGGATATCGGCACGTGTGCGGATGATGTAGCCCTTCTTGACCAGTCGCTGGAGCTCAGCAGTGTCGGTCGGGTCGTTCTTCTTGATGAAAGCCGCGTCAGCGTCGCCTTCGACGGCGTTGGTGAAGACGGTGCGATTCTGCAGAGACTCGTGGCCGTTCTCGCGGTACATCGCGCGCGGGCCGGCGTCGGGCTCGTTGTCGAAGTAGAACATGAATTTGCCGCGGGAAGCTGCTAGGGTCGGCCAGCCGTGTTGCAGGATGGACTGCTCGAGCGTGAGATTACCTTGACGGACGTCGTCTGGTACGATGAGTTGGCTTGGTGGCAGAACGCTGCGGATCTCTGCGTCGACATTGAGGAGTCTCGTCAGGTTCCATCTTAAAGCCTCCTCCGCGCAGACGCCACCTTTGCCACAGGCCGGAGCCTCCATCTTGAGTTCTAGGTCGATCATGATGGGTAGGTGGTTAGGGTGGTTGTCAGACCAGCCTTTGAGCTGCCATAGACACTCGAGAAAAGTGTGGCAGACAGAGTGTGGGTCTCCGTCGGTGACATGGAAGACCTTGAGACCAGGCTTGGTCATGTTGGGGTCGTGGAACGGAATAGTCTCGTTCGTGAGATTCGCCATCCTCCACAGCAGAGGGTCCGCGTACAGGCCGCCTTCAACATCAGAGTGCAAGTCGAGCTCAAGCGAACGTACACTCTGGTACTCCAGCTGGTGCTCCAGGCTTGCGTGCGAGTAGTAGAGGTTCTTCTCGTTGTCGTGGAATTCCTCGAAAGCAGCGCGTTCGGTGGTGATGTTGATCTCGCGGTGGTAGCTGTTGTGCGTACCGACAACCTGGATTTGGTTCATGCGAATATCGCTGTGGTTGTGTCCATACTCAACAAGAGCGGCTTGTGACACACCGACCATTGAGGCCATCATCTGTGGTTATAATCAGTCTATCTGTGGGCGATGTACAGAATACGAGTGTAACACACCAGAGAGCGCTTCATCCTGTTCGCGATACTTGGTCCCTCTTGATTTGTTGATAAGTGATAAACCGAGAAGGCGGACAGAAGAAACACGAAGACGAGTACGCCTCGTTTATATGCCATTGCAACGCCCTCGCCTTTCCCAAGAGGTAGTGAATCGAGACCACGTGGGCGGCAATCAATCGTCTAGAGCCGGGTTACCGATGTCACCACAATCAATGAGTTAGGTCCTCGTCGCAGGCGATCTAGAAATTAAGTAAAGTGGCCAGCCATGCAGAGTTGTAGACAAGAGCACGTGTTGTGGTGTGATCCTTGTCGGATTGCCCTTTCTCCACACTGCTTGCAGATCGCAGGTCCGAGGGTCGCCTTCCCGGATCGTCACAATCAGAGCAAAACCCGGGACTTCTTCAAAGAGAGTCGATCAGTCATTATTCCAGTTCCTGTGAAGCTGAACCATCATGTCTTTTTTGCTAGTGTGTAGAGTCGTTCCGAACTTGTGGTTTTCATCAACGCCTATAGAACCTCAATTGACAACACTTTCCACCTGAAAGCTTACAAATCTCGAGATACCGTACGATACCCCCGGAGGTAACAATTGAATGGTTGTAGCTCCTTTGCTCACCATTTCATAAACCTCTCCATTCTTCATATAGCCAGACGTTAGACCGAGAATCCATCTAGACTGCTACTCAGGCTCTTCCCCACCACTACTAGATCATGTTGACCCCAATCGCCATCAAAACCGCCGCACCTGAAGATGCCTCAGCCATCGCACACATCCAAATCGCTGGCTGGCGCGCAGCCTACCAGGGCATCGTGCCAGAACCCCATCTCAACAGTCTCTCGGCCAGCGACAAAACCGCGTTTTGGCGGCGCATCCTGATCGACCCGGTGAAAGCCAAGGATATCCTCTTGGCGCGGAGCGATGACAATAACAACAACAATGACTCCTCCGGCCAGACAGTATCGCAGATTCTGGGCTTCGTCAGCTTCGGTAGCGCAGGGTATCGTCCAGGGCCGGGAGGTAGTGACGCGAAGCTGAGCCCAGAGGCGTCGAGACGAGGCGAACTTCGCGCCATCTACGTTGATCCACGGCACTTGTCAGAGGGCGTAGGCAGATGTCTCTGGACGGCGGCTCAGGCGAAGATGGTGGAGTTGGGGTACTCTACAGTCGTAGTATGGGTGTTCGCTGGTAACGAACGGGCTATACGCTTCGATCATAAGGCAGGGTTCACCGAAAGTCAAACCGGACAGACGGAGGTTGGCGGCGTGACGGTGGCCACGATACAGTTGGCCACGATCCTTTGAGAGGGCTCGTGGCTTGATTGTTGTCGGAGAACGGAACTAGCATTTGATGTTCGTGGCGAAAATTGTCCGCCATGACATTTCAATGGTTGTTCAGTCCAAGCTGCTTCACAGCACTTTGAAATGACGGTGTCCAAGGGTCAAAACCACTAGTCCACTTGCCATTGGTATACTTATATGCAGCCCACGATAATGAGACAAATTCACTCACGTATGCATCAAACACCAAAGGAAGAGCAAGAGGAAGAAGAAGAGATTGATGCCTTCCAACACGGATCGACCTATGTACCCCATTCCATATACAAGGCATCACTGCTTGACCGCTTCGGGTTTGACCCAGTAAAACCATGGCATTCCAGTTCGCCAAACAGCGGACGGACGTTCCTAATTCGCGAAGCCCTTTGCCGATGACCATCTGTTTGCGCGTCAGTGGTTACTCACGAAGAGGAATTTAACGGGAACGGTAAATACTCACATGCGAACTCTTCGGTCGTCACCAGCGCTCGCGAAGATCGACGGGTCTGTTGGATGCCACGCTACGGCATTTACGGTGCCTGGGGAGTGGGCTTCAAGGGCAGCGACTTGAGCGCCTGTTTGCCGACGCCAGATGTAGACGTGTGAGTCTGCGAGATATACGTGTTAAGCCGTGATTCTTTCAGGTAGGACTCTCTCGCTCAAGACAAAGACTTACCCTCACTGCCAGACATGACAAAGTTCTCGCCAGCGCCACCAAAACATGATCGTATCACGAACTCCGCCTGCTGCGCGCCTTCGTAACGCATGACTTCTTCGCCTGTTGTGCTGTCTAGCGACCAGAGTTTGCCCATGGCGATATCGCTGTCGTTCATGTTGACCAGCAACAGCGTGCCGTCAGCTGAGTAGTTGATGCTTGTGATCTTGTCTTCCATCGGCCACTCGTCGACCTTCTTTTTCGAGTTGAGGTCGTAGGTCATGATGCGGTTGTCGGTAGTGGCAGCGGCCATGCGTGTGCCATCGCGCGAGACAGCGACATCTGTGACCCTAAAGCTGTTGCCGGTCTCTCGGCTGCCGTTTTCCCAGTGCGGTTCCCGCCATGAGTGGGTTTCGTAGTTCAAGATCAGGGAGGTCGGTGATGGCCCGCTACCATTGCTTGAGCGCATTGAGTATAGACCAAGAGGCCTCCTCGAACTCTGAGTGCCAATAACAAATGACAGTGAATCGGGAAGCCAGGCTGCTGCTGTAACCGGGTAATCGAAGTGGTCGGCCTTGCAAACCATATGGCCATCTCGAATGTCCATCACCACGAATTCGTTGTTCTGAGAGCAGCTGATGAGGTATCGATCGTCAGGGCTGAATGCAACATAGCACACCCCTCTAGCCTCCAATGCATTTCGCTCATGTTCTCGGAACTCATGCACGAGCTGCCATCTCTTGGTGTCATAGACATTCACTAGACCATCTCTACCAGCAGTCGCCAGCATTGATCCATCGTGGCTGAAGTCGAGATACCAGACCTCATCTGTTTGGTTCCGTAGCTCTGTGAGAGTTTGCAAAGGGAAGTCCTCTGATGCGCACTCATGATCGGTGTACAGACTCGGTGTTGCAGTTGTGTTGTGGTATTGGCAACTGAGTACTTGTTGTTGCTGAATCGATGTGAGCAGAGTCGCAAGCCGGTGCTCTGGAATCATAACTGATGGCGATATTGATTTCGAGATTTTGGACAGGAGTTCGCTTCTGCTGTCGCCATGGGCACCGTCCCATGCAGCCTCCGCTCGAAGTTCGTCGGAAGATGGTATCATCATGAGACTGTTCATGAATTTGTTAGTATTGATTAGCCACAGGATGCAGACCAGACTTACGCTGAGAGGAAATGCAATCGTTCAACATCCTTCTTTAAAGGCGTAAGTTCGTTTCGTAACACGCCCAATGCCGCTCCAAGATCCCGTTGCTCCAGCAATTCCAGATACTTCTGTTGTCGTAATAGGAACTTGAGCCATGTGATATCTGCGCCTTCCGACAATGGTAGTCCGAGCTGTGTAGAACCATTGCGGCTCTCATACGACAGCCTGTCTTTCCGCAGCGACACAGTGCTATTTATTGTGTTTCCATTCCCTAGAGAGACCCCGCCTTCTTGATCTGCATGCTCCGCACCGAATAGTAGTGTTTCCGCCTCTTCCCATTCTCCTAATTGTACAGCGCTGCGGAAGGCTGCCACACTTGGTATCTCGAGTTGGTACCCGCTCTCGCGCGATAGCTGCTCCGCTGCGCCCTGGTACCCCAAATCTGATAGCGACTGTAGCAATATTCGCGTGACCTCCTCCCTGTTATGACCATAAAATGGACTGGTGTCCGCTGTCGCTGCGCTTGCGAAGCCATTCCCATGGAACCCGTTCGTCTCGCCGTTACTTCGCGCCGAGCCGTTTGCATGCGGCGACGACCCATTCTGGGAGGAACCGTTTGTAGAAGTCCGGCCTCTTTGGTGTTCCTGCTGATTGTGCTCAAGCCGCATGTCGCGGGTGCCGTGGCTGGCTGGGTCTTTGGAAGCGCGTGCGCGCTTCCGGTCTTGGGTACTGGAGGCACTGCCGAATGCAGACGTGCTAGGATCCTCGGGCAGGGACGCAGAGGAGCGCCTGCGCTTGCGAGGGCGGTCGGAGAAGTCGATTGTCTCGGTGTCGTGCGCAGGCACAGGAGTAGAGGTGGAGGACTGAGTGTGGCTGGGTGGTGGTGGTTGTGGTGATTGTGCTGTAGAAACTGATGCTGGAAGAAGAGTGGGATTGGCGAGTACGGTTGGGTGGGCGGTGGCGAGTGGGGAGGTGGGTGGTGGATTGGTCTCGTCCTCCAGGACGGAGGTTTAAGAGGGGTAGGGTAGGATGGGGTATGTCCGATCGTGCACCCTAAAGGTAAGCCGGAGACATCTGCCTCATGCGAGAGAGGATGCAACAGTGCCCGCTTTAGCAGTGTTATGTGACGTCTGGATGACCGAGTAGTGATATATGGTACGGCAGCAGTACTGCTGTTCCGGTCGGGTGCCTGGTAGGCGAAGTCCTGGTTGGAGATGGGTAGGGTTGTGGCTTGAGGTTGACGAGAGTGCTCCTTGTGGACGATGTGAAGACGCCACCAGGGCTGTGAGAAGCTGGAGAGATTGTGAGCAGTGGTCCTTGGGTATGTCTGTGTTGTGCGAGAGTACAAGAGGGAGGCAGTGGTCTGGAGGGTCAGGCGGCAGAGTGGTGGTGGTGGTGGTCGGTCAAGGTGTTCCAGCAGCAGCAGCAGCAGCAAGAGCGCCGTTGGTTCGGGTTCGGGCACTGCTCGCGGAAGCGATGACGTGCCACACGCAGCCGAGAGGTCGGAGCAACAGCAACAGTGGAGTCCACGCCAGACCTGACGATGTTTGTTACAACGGTCAACGACTGATCTCGATATGTATTTCGTGTCGACAGGAAGTGTCACAAGAGTACCAAAGTCACTGGCAAAGATACCATATCGCAGTATCGCAACCGCATACCGCTCTGCCCCAAGCAGCAGCACAGTAGCCTTTCCTAGCTACATGGAACTAAGCTTGCCTAGCCGCGATAAGGTCATGCAGAGACGCCCACCTGATCTACAGATTGTGGGTTATCGCGCCATACAGTCATAGATGGCATCTTCCCGAGCATCAGCCTTTGCATCGGTGTATCAGGTGAGAGGCACATGGCGTGCGATTCTTTGGAACCAGGGGACACTACATGCATGTTTCGGAAGACTAAAGATTTGCTATCTGCTAAATCTGATCGCAGGCAACGACCACGAGAGATCTCTGTCCGTCGCATTAGCCGAGCTTGACAAGAGCGATAGCAATGTGATCATTCACCACAGCACGACCTACTCCCCTCAACGGATCATCCTGTACGTCGAGTTCGCAGGCGCCTCCTCGCTTCCGGCACCGTGCTGGCCAAACCAGTTCACAAAAGTGAACATACTAGCCTTCGGCGTTCTTGTCAAATCAGTGTAGTTGACATACTGAAGCCCAAAGCGAGTAGTCTGTCCCGATCCCCATTCGAAATCTGTTCACATCATGTCAGCAACCACTCCTGCTTCATAAGCAATCAAACATAAAACTTACTGTCAAAGATCGCCCAACCCCAAGCACCGGTAACATTGACACCGTCATACACAATCGAAGCCAGGATGTTGTCAAGGTAGCTCTGGTAGTAATCCGCTCGCCTCAGATCCCACAGGATAGTCTGCAAGCTCGTGAGCTCCGACTCGAAAGGCTCCGCGAAGCCGAACTCAGTGACCTGGATATCCGGCACGGCCGGGAACAAGTCCTTGGTGATCTTGCTCAAGAACCTGCGAACGCCCTGGGGTGTGTCGTAGAGCCAGCTCGCGCCTGGGTCGGCTGCAGGACCCGCCGGGAAGCCATCTGGAGCCGTCTGCGTCGAGCCGGCGCACTCAGGGAAGCCTGGCGCGGAAGAGTTGCTCACGCAGTCGTCGAAGTCTTCGATGCCGAAGGCGTAGTAGGAAGTGTAGGGGTCGATGGCGAAGAAGTCACAGGAGCCTTTAATGAGGTCTTTCTCGTCTTGGGTGAGGGTTGGGAGGATGTCGCCGAGGGTGTCTTTGAGGGTTTGGGGGTAGTCGCCGTCGTTCCACTGCGAGGCTGTGGTCAGCTAAGTTGAGACACCGGAATCTAGGTGGATGGACAATTAGAGTACATACGGGGCCATGGTTAAACCACCCAAGGACAAAGTCGTAGTTCCTTTGGACTGATACCGCGTCTGCCTCGGATGTGCTGTTGGCTTCGAAGTAGTTACCGCTGTTCTTGAAAGTCATGCGGTGTCTGCCCTTGAACTCCTCATGGTACCACTTTGCGACTTTAGCGTGTGCAAGCAAAGTGTAGTGGCCGCAGGTGAAGCGAGCCTTCACACCCTGAGTGACGTTGTTGTATAGCGGAAGATAGGTGCCAAAAGGGTAGTACGAGTACTGCCAATTGCAATACTGGGGTTCGTTGATCGTCTGATAAACGTCAGCCACAACGCTCTCAAGGGTACGCTCCAGACAAGGCTCCTTGGAGCTTGCCTTAGCAGCACAATCTCAGCGCTGCTGCAAAGGGATACTCACAAACCACTCATCAACCAGATGATCATACCGCTGAATGATAAAAGTCGCGTAATCGAAAAAGTCATCGACAATCTGCCTATCACTCCAAGCACCATACTCGTTGAACAGCGCGAGCGGCGTATCCCAATGGAACAGCACCGGTGCGATCTTAAACTCCTGCTCAACAAGCTCGGCGATGACATCGTCATAGTGTTTGACGCCCTCTTCGTTGATCGGACCCTTTCCGAAGGGGAAAATGCGAGGCCAGGAGATGGAGAAACTGAACGCCGGCACGCCCAAGTTCTTCAGGCGGGCGAAGTCTTGCTTGTAGAGGTAGTAGTGTGAGGCTGCAACGTCGGCGGTGGAGTTGTCGGCGACTTGGTTGACGACGCGGTGGCTGAGGAAGTCCCAGATTGAAGGACCTTTGCCCTCGGCGTCTACGGCGCCCTTTGATGTTGTCAGTGTTATTTCCGTAGACGCTGATGTGTCAATGTACCTCTATCTGGAAAGCTGAGGATGCAACGCCCCAAGAAAAGCCTTCTGGGAGCGAAGCAGCACTCAGATTCGTGTCATAAGTCGGGATGTAGGGGTGGAAGCCACCGGACGGATTGCCATATGCAGATGGCTCGGGTGTAGGTTCTACGGTGTCTGTGACCGGTCCGGTTGCAACAGGTCCGACCTGGTTCCAGAGGAAAGCCAATCGCTCATCCGAGAAATCGTCGTTCGCTAGAGTCGTTGTTGCAGCGGAAATATCGTATGTCTTCGAGGAGTAAGTAGTCGACACACCAGTGGGATCAGGGAACGAGACGCCCCCAGCACTGGACCCAGATTGGCCATGGGCAAGGTCCAGAAGCTGGAACAAAGCTACGAGTGAGCTCGACGATAAGGTAGACGAGCGCATCATACTATGAGCAGACTCAATGGCCCGTAGTCAACAACATCCAAAACCTCGCAAATAACAGGGGAAAGTACCATTCAAATACAAAGTACCTGCCCAGCATGCCTGTCTAGCTACAGCTGCCAACGATGCGCCATGCGATCATACATGCCGTGCCCTGGCGCATTCAATCTATATCGCTAGGCATCCTGCATGGGCATCTGAGATGCGCTCTGAGATTCACGTCGAATGCGAGCGGGGGAAGTGGAGGTCGTTGTTCAAAACGCAAATGTCGTCGACTCAGCAAGGATCAAAGCGTCGACGGAGAAAGCTTCTCCGTTTCGAAGACGGCTAAAATCAATCCTGTGGTGGAGGCTGGGGGGTTCGCTTGCAAGGCGGGGGTTGACCTTGGCGATTCGTGGATCTTGCGTACGAGAAGTGTCGTCGTCAGCGCTCGTTGTGGTATTCAGGATGCGGTTCCCAAGTCGATCCAAGACGGTTGGTGGTGCTTGACAAGGCACGATCCTGAGAATATCGATTCGAATCAGGCTACTGAAAGGGATTACGGCCCGGCGAGGCAGACGACGTGAAAGATCCGGTGCTTTGTTTTCTGGATGATCTCAGGATCGCAGTATTGTATCTGGAAGTCGGTTTGCGGTTCATGACGACTAGTAAGCCCAATTGGTGACATCAAATATTGCCTTTGCGGTAGGAAAGAAGGATTATACCTAACCCCTCAATACCCCATCTTCCGCCGCCTCAGCCACCGCCCTGTCCTCGCCCATATCCATCATCGCCATACTGTACCCCGAAAGCCTCCAATGCGCGATCTCAAACGCAACACGAACAGATTGCACTTCGCCGTCCTCGCCCTCAGCCGGTGCATTAACCAAAAGAACAGTGTCATCTGCCAAAGACCTCTCATCCATGATCACGAAAGAGCAGTAGTCCACATCCGACTCATTCCGGCGCAATTGACGAAGTAGTCGATGGCATTCCGCCGGCGATTTCCCTTTGAAAGGAGAATCCGACGAGGTGATCGTTCTGTTTTGTTCGTCTTCCATGTCGCCGATTTCGGTCTCGTCGGTGTAGAATTGCGTCAAGCTGTCGACGAAGACGAAGTGGCACATCAGTTGGTCTTTGTAGATTTGGTTTCCTTCGATAAAGCGGTCGACGAGCTTCGCGGTCAGAGTTGGTTTCCTTTGGGGGTGAAGGGTTCGAAGGGACATACTTTGGCGGGTATATCAGCCGCACAGCATACGGGATAGAGACGCCCGGGGTCTGGCATGTTGCTTTCGTTGTCGGTGGGTGTCATTGCTCCAGGCACAAGGGTTGTGAGACTATGGAAAGCCTGGATATCTTAAGGGCTTGTTTTGGAAAAATAAGGATGTTTACAGGACAAGCATCGCTATCAAAAGTCTTCCCCATGCCAAGTGCAAACACACTGCGGTTACGCATACCATCTCTCGCGTTCTGCCGTCCTTGCGAGGTCTCGCTAGATGACAGTTTGATGCAGAAGACCTGTAGGTGTATGATACTTTAGATTCGGTTTGCGAATGCTATGACTACAGTGTATCGCAAAAGACCTGCGCTGAGCAAATGGTGCCACGCCAATGATTCCTCACCCCATGATTGCAAGAGATCGCCGAATTAGAAGAGGAAAATGCATATCATAATAAAGAAGTCTCCCCATGGCAATTAGACCCATCGCCACCGTACTCGCTCAACCCCAGAATACCGCCAGGACGTAACGCCACCTTCTCAGGTCCTGCCCTGCTTACCCTCGACATATACCTTCAACTCCTCGGGCCATTTGCGAAACGACCTCGCCAAATCGCCCGAAGCAAACCACTTCATCGGCGTCGCCAAAACACCTCCGAAAGACTCCCAGTGCACGTACTCCGTCCGCCCGTCTCCCAGATCGATGATCTCGTTGACGTGCTCGGCCCAGAGCAAGTACTTCAGCAGCGGAACGCCACTGACATCGAAGATCCACGTCGCCGTCGTGACCGGGTGAGGATCCTCTGGAGTGGAAGTCCTGACCGGTTCTGCGAGGGTGCAGATTTCGGTGCTGGTGGTGAGGGAGTCGGAGGTTTCTTTCATCTTGACGGTGAGGTCGAAGACGGCGCCTGTATGCATGCGGGCGGTCTCGGTTTGGTTTTCGCCGGGTTTCTTGAGCTCTGCGTTTGGGATGAAGGTGTTCCAGTTGCGGTAGTTGGGGAGGTCGAGGAGGGCGTCGTAGACTGCTGCGGGTGGCGCGTGGATTATGGCGTGGCCGAAGACGGAGAAGGTCGGTGAAGGGACTGTGGGACTTGGGCGAGGGTGGATGGAGTCTTTGTCGAGGAAGTGTGCGTCGTGCTTGGACTTGGTTGGGAGGGACATGATGGACTTTGGGATGGTGGTACGTATCACAACAATACTGTATACTTGCTTGAGGTAAGGTGGATTAAGTTTCGAAGATGGGAAGGAAGCACAGCGGCATATATGGCGAAATTGAACTGAATTCAGGCAGACAAATGACAACGATTCAGCTCGCTTGCAAGGCCGATTGCACGAATAGTCTAAGCAAAGTGAGACTGGAGTCAAGGTCAAATTGATTGATGGCTTCAAGTGAATGACGAGGCGGGAGCTTGGGCCGTTCACATGCAAGCGGATCTTTCCGTGCTTGCTTGAATGCTACAGAGTCCAGTCCTTGGTCTCATCTCCATCATACAATCTTTCGATCAGTAACACCAACAACCCGTATACACCACCGCGCCTCGTCGCGCACCACCCACACAACAATGGCCTCGCCACCACCCTCAGCAACATCCCCACCCGCGCCTTCTTCCCTCGCCCTCCCACGCCCACGCGCCGGTCCTCCCCTCGCCCTCCCAACCGGCGCGCCAAAACCACGCCGCAAACCCTCCATAGCAAGCGCAACATCCTCCTCGCACCCTCTACGCCAGACCTCCTTCCCGCCGCCCGAAGGCTATGGCTCCAGTAACAATGCCATGTACTCGCCCGAGGGCAGCGCCGACATCAGCGACTCGGAAATCAAAAGCGCGATTTCAGGGACCACAGGAGGCGCTGGAGACAGCGGGGTTGGCAAGAAGCGAAAGCGCGGCGAGAAGCGCGCCAGAGGGCGGCCGCCAAAGAATGGTGCAGGCGACGATGCGCGGAGCACGACCGGGACGCAGAAGGGCGCTGCGTCAACGACGGGGAAGCCTGACGATGCACCGGAGGAGGAAGAGGACGATGAAGAGGACGATGCGGCTGCGGGGCGTGCGATGCTGGACGAGAGTGCGGAGCTTATGGAGGAGGCGGACAGGAGGGGCAAGGAGTTCTTGCTGCACATGCCTGAATGGCAGCTGGAGAGACACGGTACTTGGAAGCGCGCGAAGCTGAAGACGAATAATGTCAGGACGCTGGTGAATCAGACGCTCAGCCAGAGTGTGCCGGCCAATGTGATCACTGTGGTTGCGGCGTACACCAAGATGTTCGCGGGCTTGATCGTTGAGGGAGCGAGGGACGTGCAGGCAGAGTGGGCGGCAGTGGCTGAGAAAAGACCAGATGGGGAGGACAATCACGTTGCGAAGAAGCTACGAGGAGAGGGCTCTGAGGCACGGGAGAAAGCGAAAGTTGACGGGGAGGAGGCAAAGGCAACAGAGGCTGAAAGCAAAAGCGAAAAGGAAGACAAGATGGAGGTTGATGGCGAGGTCACCGTTAAGAACGAGGACGAATCGCCAAAAGCCGACGACGTGCCACACACCGACGACACTACTCAACCAGATGCCAGCGACGATGCTGTTGCTACAACCAATGGCGACGATCACAGTATGACAAATGGAAGTGGAGCAGCGAAGCCAGCAGTATTGGAAGCATCAATGGGCGTGCGCAGACAGATTGAGGAAGTTGACCGTGGACCATTACTACCAGATCACTTGCGAGAAGCATTACGGAGATACAAAAAGGCACAGTACGGCGGCACAGTCGGATTTACCGGTCTGAGTCTGGAGGGCAAAGACAATGCGGCAGCGAGGATGGGAGGCAGGAAGTTATTCAAGTAGGCGCGGATGCAACGAGGTTCACGATGGAAAGCATTCATAACAACCACCCTAAAGCAGAAGAAGCGTGCCTAGATTTCTGCAAGGCTATAGAAAAAACGATCGAGCATGGACGACACATATTACTCAAAGTAGTGAATACTCCAATAAACAATACATGATACCCCTCCCAAAACGCCTATCCGCAGACCAGCACCTCCATGTCCAAACGCCTCCACATGACGTGCTGCGAACTTCCTTTCGTCCAAGAGCGAACAGAGCGAAGAAACGCACAGATGCGCAATGTCGGCTGTAGTCAAGCGCGCCCATGACTTGTGTATTATAAGCGCAGGGTGATAAAGCTGGCTGGCATAGGGCCGGGACAGCAGAAAAGCATGTACACGAATGTGTATGTAATGAATAGGTAGGGTTGCGCATCTCACAGACAACCGGCATCCGGCTTTGCTGCCATTTTTTTGCTTTTGTGCACCCCTGCAGTAGCGGGTGGAGAGGCTGCTTAAAGTGCTTGCATGAGGGCGATCCTCCTCCGGCGGTATGCGAAAGAGAAAAAGACCAGCAGAGAGAGAGAGAGAGAGAGAGAGAGAGAGAGCAAACGCCGACGTTTCAACGGGCAGGGCAGGGCAAGGCGGAGAAGCGCAGGGTCCTTGCGCTGTTGTTATTTTGGCAGCAGATGCATGAGGCGGAGGAAGCGAGTAAACGGTCGCGCATTCGTTCTATCATTCTCAGTGGGTGTGATTCTGAATGCAGCCATGCTATGCTGTGTATGGGTGTGTTCATCGGCCGCGGCCTCGTCACGGGATCCTTGCGGAGATTGCTATGGCTGGATGATGAGTGCGATTGATAGTGGATGTCTACATGTGTCTGGCAATCAAGTGATGAAGCGGTCGCCGCCGATCGAGACATGGGGTGGCGAGACAAACGGGTGTAGGGTCTGTTTGACTCTGTCTGGCTTTATCGTTCTGTACGTTTGCCATTAGGCGGTGAGTTGGGCATGATGCCTGTGCTTGTTGTTTGCGTACTGGCGACTGGACGCTTACTCGCAAACGCCACCCTGCTGCTCCCTCGCAACCAGCTGGCCACAAAGCAGCCTCTGGGCGTCGATATGTCGCAATGATATTAGCTGTATATAATATTGCCACTGCTATTTTCCCACACAGCCCAGGTCTTCCATGCAGCCTTACTCGAGCCTTGGTGATAGCGCGTGGGATTTAAGATGAAACGCAGGCATGAGCGCATCGTCCAGCGCTCGCGTCAGGCAAGCCGAGGACAGGGTTGCTATGGTAAACACCACCACCAAATCCACGCTCGAGCCAGCACTAGAAGGGCACGCCGCAGGGCATTGACCTACGCCGATACGAACGGGACACCGCCATACAATATTAAGACATCCTACCCGCCAACATCGCCCGCCCTCCGCCTCGCTGTTGCTGCTACAGTACCAGACTGCCTCCTCCTCCATGGACCCTTGCGTGTTGTGCTTCTGCTTGTTCGAGTCTCTGGTCGTGTGAGGACGCCGTCCGCTGTGTTTATCGTTATCGCCTGCATTCCTCACCGAGCGTGGAGAAGAGCAAGGATCAAGAGCTGCCGCACTGTACGGAACAGTAGTACGAGTGGAGACACGACGTAACAGGAAATACCACACAAAATGTCGGCGGACAACTATCACATGCTGGAGGAGCTGGGAAGTAAGTGCATCGATCGCTGGCTTCACTCTTGCTTGAACGATCTCTAACAACAGCACTTTCTCAGGCGGCTCCTTTGGAATCGTATACCGCGCCCTCGACAAACGAACCGGCCAATCCGTCGCGGTCAAACACATCGATCTCGAAGGCAGCGACGATGATATCCGCGAAATCCAACAAGAGATCTCACTCCTCTCCACCTGCCACTCGCCATACGTCACAAACTACCTCGACTCCTTCGTGCGCGGCGTGAAGCTATGGATCGTGATGGAGTACTTGGGCGGCGGCTCATGTCTGGATCTCATCAAGCCCGGCCCCATGGAAGAGCGATACATTGCCATAATCCTGCGCGAGCTGCTGCAAGGTCTGGACTACCTACATTCGACCGGCAAGATCCACCGCGATATCAAAGCAGCAAATATCCTGCTGAGTGAAGATGGCGATGTCAAAATTGCGGATTTTGGTGTGGCGGCACAGTTGACCAACATCAAGAGCCAACGGCTGACCTTCGTTGGCACACCTTTCTGGATGGCTCCGGAGGTAATTCAAGAGGCGGGCTATGATTTCCACGCCGACATCTGGTCATTGGGCATCACTGCGATGGAGCTGGCCCTGGGAGAACCGCCGCGCAGCGACATCCACCCCATGAAAGTCCTATTCTTAATTCCGAAAGAGAAGGCGCCTCGACTGGAGGGAAACCAATACAGCAGAGAGTTGAAGGATTTCGTCTCGCTTTGCTTGCAGAAGGAGCCTGAGAAGAGACCTACCGCCAAAGCTTTGCTCAAGCATTCTTTCATCCGGAGGGCAGGCAAAACAGAAGCACTGCAAGAGCTAGTACAAAAGGCAAAGGCTTTCGAAAATGGAGGCGCAAGAGACAAGGACGTGAGGTACTACGAAGAGACGTTGCGCGATGTGAACCTGGAAGACGTGGAGGACGAATGGGTATTCAGCACCATCAGACCGTCCGCCAGCATCAGGCAACAGCCATACTCGCGAAACACCCTCAGACGTCCCAAACTGGACAGGATACCTTCTGGAGACGCTTCTGATGATGGTGCTACTGTTGCGCTGGAGAATATGAGTTTGAGGTCTGCGCCGTTGGGTGACTTCTCTTCGACGCCGGGCGACAGCACACCAACGAGGGAGCCTTCCACAATTCGTACACCCAAGGTGCGATCCAACAGTGCGCGCAAGATATCACAAGCCACAACTCGAAAGGTCTCGGTGACTTCGCCCACAGCTCGCAGAGTCAGCAACCGACAAGTGTCTGGGTCTACACCAACCGCAAGGCGTGTCAGTGGGCAGCCAAAGCAGCCTTTGGGCCTTGACATGTCTTTCGGCAACAGCGCCTCGACAGTCCGCATGTTCAAGCGCGTATCGTCAAGTGACGACAGCGGCCACAGCAAACCGCCATCATCACACGGCTACGTCGACTCCCCTCAGGATAGCATCTTCGACGTGGATTCCGAAAACCGCCCACCACCACAAAAGCAATATCTCCACTCCTCTCCAGTAGTAGCAGCAACAAAGGAATCGATCCTCGGCCGCCGCACCTACGCCAAATGCATCGAGCCCGCCCTCCAAGAAGCACAAGCAACAACCGCCGACCGCACAAAGCGCGAAGCTCTCTCGCGCGTCGCAGAGTCATGGAGCCGTCTCGACGAGCTCGACCCCGAAGGCGAACTCCTCCTCCTCAAAGCCATGCTCGAGCGCATCTCCAACGACCCCAAAATCGCCGCCGCCCTCCTCCCGCAGCTCCTAAACCGCTCACAAAGCCCCTCCAAGAAACCCAGCCTCGTCTCCTCGACAACCTCGACCCTCGTCAACGCCGACTCCGCCGACATCCTCTCCACCTCCTCGCCCAGCAAACTCCCCTCTTCCCGCCGCAACTCCGAACTCCCCGGCTTGGGCAAGTACCAGCAGCAGCAGCAGCAGCACACGCCGATATCGTCTTCGCCGCCCAAGCAAAGCTACAGCCACTCGCGCGAGCCCAGCTCGCCCAGCAAGCTCGTCATGAACCCGCAGAACCCGCACCTCAAGAGGATGCGCTCGAGCCAGCCCGAGGTTCCGATCGTCACCCCGGAGCGCGAGAAGGGCCTGCCGGGCGGCAAGCAGGAGCCGGGCATGGAGCATGTGGGCTTCGTCGCGGAGGCGCTGTATGGACGGTGGGCGGAGGGTCTGAGGGGCAGGTGGGGCATGATGGGTTAGTGAGCCGTCCATTTCACGGAGAGCAGAGAGCGAAGACTACGTGAAGTTTTGGGAGGTCTCTTGAGAAAAGAAGAATAGAGGCAGAAAGGATGGAGAGCCGAGATCCCTTTCTTGTACATTGACCGCGTGGCATCGCAAGACGCAGGAGGCACATTTCGTGCCCCTTTATTTTTTATTTTTTTTATTCTCTCTCTCCAAAGTTGCCAGCAGGCTGGCCTGCGGACCAAACAGCAGCTGGGCAGAATGAAGTTCGTTAGAGCATTTTGGAGTTTTACGTTGGGAGCGTTGCATCGGGTTTTGGATTGTAAGTTTGAGCGAAAACTTTTGGATTAGCGGATGCGGGAATCACGAGAGGAAGAAAGTATATAGGACAGAGAGACAATTGGAACGAACGGCGGTTTTGAACACAACTTCACTTCATTGCTTGGAGGTAAGTTACCACGGTGTATTGAAGTCGGAGGTCTGGTGGAATCAAAGGTGGAGTTATTCAGTTCGACTGTATTCGGTTCCTTTGGCTAGAAGCCCTTTTCTTCTCACACTAGTATTATTTCTGCACGTGGCTGTCAGATTACTTACCAATGCAAGATCGGCTGAAGGGGAGTCTGGGAATCCCGCCTGCTGTATGTAGGTTTTTTTTTTCCATGAGCAATGCTCTCAATGGCAAGCCCTTCGCTCGATTCGTCATCCACCGCGCTCATCCATCGGTCTCGCCTGGAGGCCCTTGAGATACCGACTGACCCATCAAATCCCGGCCCCAGACCTGGAGCTCCTGCAGCTTCTGCACGACCTGCGAATCTCGAACGTGCTTGGGCACATCGCTGGCAAATCCAGCTCCGCCACGACTCGGGTACGTGAGAGCCAGATCGCGCATCTCACGGATCAACCGATCGAAGCCCTCGAGCGCGGCACACCTCTCCTTTTCCCTCTGTCTCTCGACCTCTTTCACACGGTCGAAATTGATCCTGACCCAAAAATCCACGGCTTCGGAATCCTGCAGCTCCCGTCCAGAAGCGTCGAGCACGGTGTGGAGTCGCGAGTCGGTGTCGCTGCGGGCTTGGTCCAAAATCGCCAGCGTGCCGTCGCGATACTCGACGTTTCTGCGGAATGCGCGGACCAGTTCTGAGAGGTTGTGGTCTTTCTTGCCGCTGTGGGTCTTGATGATGGGTTTGAGCAGGTGCTCGGCCGTTGAGAGGGCGCGTCGGTGAAGCATGGCCTTGAGCTTGACCGAGTACCACGTGCGTATGTCGTTGTTGTCGCGGGAGAAGGCATCTAGAGCCTCTTGGAGATACCGTTGGCGAAAGTCGGAAAGAGAAAGGTGGGCGTCCTGTCCGGTCGGGCCCAAAGAAGGACTGTTGGCAGCCTTGCTCTCCTCGAGATGCTTTGGCAACCATTGTCCAAAGAAATTGTTGAACATGTGTCGGTCTGCTTTCTTCTCCTCCCTCGTGACTGGAACGTTTCTCTCGCGCTTCAGACTATGGCGAGAAATCATCCTGCACTCACTCATCCACCGAAAGAGTTCTTCGGTGGTGCGGAATCCTGTGTTGAAATGCTCGTAGTCCAGTCCGAAAAACTCCAAGACCGATTTTGGGTTGGTGGAGAGCATCATCTTGCCTTCGTCCAGGCGGGGATGAAAGTGCTTCCACTCTTCCAGACTGCTGTCGTCCCACTCCTGCAATCTAAGCCGCAGCCCCATCTCAGTGATGTCGAAGCCAAAGTTGGTGACCGCCATGCCAAGAATGCCAGCCAGATCTCCGTACGCGCTGTAGAGAACTGACCAGTCTCTGAGGTCGGAGCCGATCTTGACGAGGTCGATCTGCGCGTATTTTCTTTCGTCCTTCTCTAGCGAAGGCTTCCTTCGCATGGGATCGTTTGCTGTCGTCAAGACGTACTTCACAGGCGGGTGTTCACTCTGGCTTCCATCGATGTGGACAGCCAACGAACAGGCAGGCTTTGCGTCGGTCCCTCGGTTGACCCATGCTGCTGCACCAAGTTCAGCGGCCACATCGGCCCAGTCGACCTCTCCGTCGTCGATGATGATAATGTCAATGTCACCAAAATCTGCTTTCTCTGGGGCTTCGATAGCAGTTGCAATTCTTTCCGCTTTGGGAAAGTAGGTCGACAGGAGCAGTACGTACTTGTGCTTGAGGGTCTGATATGTCTCTGGGGCCATGCGTGGTGTTTCCAGGGTGGGATGGCCTTCAGCCGCACAACTCAGGAAGACGTTTCCGCCCATTGCGATTGTGTAATGAGATGTCGTGGGCTATGTGAGTTTTCAAGTGGCTGGGATTGGGAAGAAGTATTCCGGCGAGGAACTCCTCCTGTTGAACGAAGGAACGGTGCTGTCGTGATGCTGTCGAGAGAGTAAGTGCTTTCGTTTTTTACCTGCGAACCTTGTCTATTTTTGCGTTTGCTCTGTGTCATGCGCGGATCGCATTGCCTTATTGATCCAGGTATCACTTTCAAGGAAGAACAAAGTAATCGTTTGCATGTGGTCAAGACGTAGACGCTTGCGCAACTCAATCAGAAAGATCCCACACGTCTGAGGCAACGCGAACACACTCCGACTTTTAGTGAGGTCTCACTCTACATGACTACATATCAGAGTGTAAGGTGGATGAAGAGGTGAGTGCAGTTGTTTGTCGTTTGCATGGAGGGAGATGTCATGTGGAACGTGCGCTTGCTTGAAAGGACCCTTCTTCGGAGAAACTTTGGCTAGCATCAGACCCTACCACTCAAAAGAGAGAAACCATCACACTCACAGCGCTTTGCGTCTCTCACTGCGTGGCATAAACCACTTCTTAGAGCTGGAATTTCGGCGCAAAGCGGATGCTGTTCGGTGCAGCAAGTTTATTGATGGCAGAAGCAATGGTCGTGAAGGAGACAGAGCTTGCCAATTAGATCTGTCATCAATGTCAGCAATGGAAAAGAATAGGGTACAGTAACAGTATTTACGTGCTTTGCGTGCCCTCAAATGACGTACCGAGTCGCGCAAAAAATCCAGAGAGCTCGTCTTACTGGAGCGCAGCTCAGCGCAACGGGCAAGCAAGTCATTGGCAGTCTCAGTCTGGTCTTTGCTTACCTGCCTGCTTTTAAAACTCTTTTTTCGAGATTTCTGTTGTCCTGTTCAGTCCATCTCTTCTGTCTTCCAACTACACACCAAACCTGCTGTCCATACACCATCACCTTTCCCCCACACCCCACAAGAACACAGCCAAAAATGTCCGACCAAGGCGACGAGATCTCCCAGGTGACCTACGAGCAGCTCGCAGGCATCGAGGACGAGTTCGAGGAGATTGACACACAGATCAGTACGTCTCTCGCCTCTCCTGCCAACAACTCGACATTCCAACATCCTTACTAACACTTCCCTCAGTCAAGCAACAATACACCCTCTCCAAACCCGCCTACGCCAAACGCTCCGAAATCACTTCCTCCATCCCCAACTTCTGGCCCATCGTCCTCGAGACCTGCCCCCCAGAAATCGACCAGTTCATCCAGCCACAAGACTCGCAGATCTTCGCTGAGTCCCTCACCTCCATCTCCGTCAGCCGGCCTGAAATCGATGCCGACCCCAAAGACGGCAACCCCCGCACCGTTGCTTTCCGCTTCGAGTTCAAGCCCAACGACTTCTTCGAGAACACCGTCCTCGAGAAGACCTTCCACTGGCGTCGCGCGAGCGATGGCTGGACCGGGCTGGTCTCCGAGCCCGTGGCCGTGCAGTGGAAGGAGGGCAAGGATTTGAGCGAGGGCTTGAACGGGATGGCCGTTAAGCTGTTCGAGGCCCGCAAGAAGGCTGGCGATTACCTGAAGAAGGATCTTCCCGAGTACGAGGCGCTGGCTGAAAAGTTGACGACTGCGAACGCGGTCAACACTTCGTTCTTCACGTGGTTCGGGTTCGTGAGCGGACGCCGCTACGTCACCGCCGAGGAGAGCGCGAAGGCCGAGGCGGAGTTCAAGAAGGGCGGCGCGAAGCCCGAGGAGGAAGAGGATGATGAGGAGGAGGAGGACAAGAACGACGACTCGGTCGTCGAGGTGCACGAGGAGGGCGAGCAGTTGGCCATTTCCATTGCCGAGGACTTGTGGCCCGCCGCTATCAAGTACTTCACTCAGGCGCAGGGCATGGACGACATGAGCGACATTGACTTTGAGGAGATGGAGATGGAGGACGACGAGGACAGCGAGGGCGAGGGCGAGGCCGTCGATATCAGGGCTCTCATTGGTGGCAAGGGTGGCAAGGGCGAGAGGAAGTCGAGCGGTAGCGGTGCGCCCGCCGCTAAGAAGCAGAAGAAGTGATGGGTTGATGAACTCTCCTTGTTTTAATGCAACTTGATAGAACGCGCACAGAAAAAGCGCATTTACGAAAATAGAAAAGTCACGTCTTGAAAAAAAAAAATGCTTCGATGCTTGGTATACCGATGCTTGCATTTGTTTCGTGTATGTGTTGCTGTTATCGTGGCATTCCCATATCTGACTCCTATCATCCAATATTTCCCATGTCAAGAAGCCATCCATACTGCGACATTATCATCTCTTCCCCCTCGAAATATAAAAAATCAAAAACTTTTTTTTCTGGATTGAGGGCCGCTTCCCGCCATGCATGCCCTTGCTTATTCCCTTCCCAATCGTCCCCCAACACGAACGCCGAGTTCTCCCCAAAATGCTTGTCGTGTGTGTCTATGCGTGGTCTGCGGGTTCAGTCTTACCCGGTATCTCAGACCGCGCAACACTGCTGAACATGTCCTTTGTTGTGGGCGGCTACAGCGGATTATAAGTTAACTGCTTGGGCTCGAGGCAGCAAGGCATGCTCCCAGTCTGAACGCCACCATCCAGTTCCATGCGCGAGCCTTAACTCCGTGCGCATTGTATGCTATGCATCTCCCCAGAAGAATGCACCCAAATCAAATGCTTCCAACGAAGAAGTTATCACCAAGGCCTTCTGGATGCGACTTTGGTGTGTAAGCGCCGCTGAAGTGCAGAGGCATTGCCACCCCACCCGGTGTGATGGGCCTCGACCCAGGTACAGAGGGAACCGCCTCGCCCTCGCCGTCATCGACGCCACCATAGCCCATCGGCAAGGTGCGGCCGTCTTCCATCCAGCGTAGCCCGTTGGCGTACTCTTCGATAGGGAAGACTTCGCGGGCGTATTCTTCGATGCCACGGTGACCTTCCCAGATGCTGCGAGCTTCACGAGGGTATTCGAGATCGGGTCCAAAGTAGGGCGCGCGCTTTTCGCCGAGGGTTTCTTGCATTACGTCCAGTTGCTCCCGGTAGCCGCTAGGGATGTTGACTTTGATTTGGATGGGACCGTGGACATAGCGTACTGGTCGGCCAACGCCACGCGCAAAGCGAGCACAGCACTGGAGTGGCGTGAGTCGCTCAAAGGCCATGGTTACTCTGCGAAAATTTGGTATCAGTATGGCGGTCTTAGATTGACAGCATTGATCGAGACTCACCTTTGACCCTTCCAGTGGTTTGCGCCCATCTTGAAAATTTGTAGAAGCGCAGGTCCAACATCGTGCTCTGCATCCAGCCAAGGTAAAGGCTCATCCGGATGGAAAGGTGCCTGCCAGACAAAACTGCCGTCGTCTTGAAGCTCCATCTGGAAGCAAGGGTATGGCAGTGATGTGAAATTGTTGTTGTAAATGCCGGTGTAGATGAATGTTGCCGGGATCCCAATCTGTCGTACATAATTCTCTATGGCAAACTTTGATGCCCATAGAGGGAGTGCCCTCCAGTCTTCTCCATATACTGAGTGGTCTGGCATACTGGAGTAGACGTAATGGGCGATATGGGCTTTCTTGGCGGCATCTGCACAAGCTTTTCCAATCGCGACCTCATCCCCCCAGTGAGTGGTGTTGATGAATGCAATCCGGGCACCATCAAAGAGACGCTTGAGAAGAGGTTTAAGATCCGGGCCAGTCAAGTCGCCCTCGATCAGTTCGACATTTGGCAGCGACGCCAGCTCCTCGGCGACCAAGCCTTCATTGGCTCGCACCTGGGCGCGGACATGCCAGCCGACAGCACTGGCGACGCGAATGAAGGATGCACTCTGCCTTCCAGTCGAGTTGATCGTTGCAATGATTTTTTTGGACATTACAAAAACCTCATCGGTAAAGACAGTCGATTTTGGTGGCGCAATGCAGGGTCGGAAGTTTTTCCTCGAATTAGTCTTCGGAGCGGGGTCCGCGGGTTTGGAGAGCTTCGAACGAAGCCGAGTCGAAGCGATGTAGCAATGTGATGGGCGGAAGTGTTCGTTTGCAGGTGCAACACGACAGGTCGTAAGAAATCACACACAGCGTGCTCGTTGATGGAAGGAGATCGAAAGAGCAAATGCAAGGTAGTTGAGGGACGTGCCGGTGCGGTGTCGCGGGTATGATGAAGTGGATTGACTACTGGTGCAGTCCCGGCAAGGTCAAAGTCTATTGGGAGAGATCCGGCGAGGCTAGCAGCAAGTAAGGTTATGCGATAGGCGCAGGAATGGCGACACCAGTAATAGTCACGGAGACAGAGGTGTGCACTGGCGTTTCTTTCGTAACGCCGTGGACGCCTGCTTGCCTGCCTTGTCTAGATATGCGGATGCGGGCCCGAGTGGTGATGATCTAAAGGGCGGGCCTCTGCTCTGGAAACTCTCAGCCCTCCTTGCGGGCACGGCGGACGCTTGAGCAGCCTCACGCGCTAAAAGGTGGAGCGATTGCAATGCGGAGAAGTGGGCAAACAAGTATGCCCTGGCAGAAGGGGACCTGAGTAGGAGCAGGTGGAGGAATAGTGGTATGGATGCAGCAGAGGTGGTGTGGTCGCGGTGCAGACGCACGCTGGACAAGTCGCATCTGCTGCTGTGTCTGCCGTCGGTTGGGGAGACGCAGGCATGGCGGAAGGCGACATGACATCGTTGCGGTGAGGCAGGGCAGTTTTCGGTGCGGTGCGTTTACATAATAGCAGACAGCGATGGTGGCTTGGGCGGAGTCGGATTATTGGTGGCTCATCGGTGGTGGTGGTGATGGCTGATGGATCCCAAGTCGGCCAACCCGTGGACGGCACACAGCCAGTCAGGCAAGCACCGCCGTCGTGCCCAACTCATGTGAGGTGACAACATGCAACACCCTTCCTCCCTTCTCCTCCTCAACTCCTGGCCTCACCCTTCAGCCTCGGAACGCCTCCTCCACGGCGCTGGGACCTACATACATGTACTGTGCCTCATCTTGGTGCTTGTATACGAACGAGTGCGGGGAGCATGTCCCATCTTTCCGTATGCATACCCTGCTTCCGAGGTGTGCATGCGATAACAACCAGACTTTCTCTTTCTTGCCTACTTTGCCTTCCTATATCGGACACTTAGCCTTCCCTTGTCGTTTCATCTTTTCTGCCCAGTCAGTCAGCTGACAGGCTTATGCTTCGGATCTCCCAGCCGAAGATCCAATGGCAGTCTTGGCCACCCTCAGCAGACATCCTCCCATGTAAACATGTCGTGTTGAGCTGCTTCGCCATGACAGCATTCGTTGCTAATACGCCGACATTCGCCGGCCATCCATCCAACCTTGCGCTGCTTGGGCGTACAGACGACAGTGCCTCTGACATTACACAATTCGCCGAAATCGCAACCCGCCTCGAAAACGTGCTCGGTTGGATACCCGCAACGCGACTACCAGCAAATGTGCCGCGAAGGTGCCAGAGCCGTCGTCCATCGCTTCCAAGGGTTCGCCCAAAACCGATGCCAGGCGAGATGCGCGCCCAACAGGGCCCCACGTGGAATTTTTGCTCTGCGAAGATTCAGTGCTTCACCATCCAACAAACGCCAGCACGAGCCTGGATGGCGCGCCAAGCCTGCCTGTAGACATTTCCATTACCCCTTCGCAACTATTTCCATTACCCCTCTGTAACACCCAAGTGCGAACTGCATCTCCGGCTCGTCTCCAGAGCACGGGACGACGTCAGATCATTTCAGCCGCCATCATAAACCACACACGCACCCTCGAAACTCTGCTGTAAGCACACCCCATCCATGGCAACTCCCCGCCGCCGCCACCATTTCGCAGGCACGTTGTGCTTTTAGAGTTTTCTATTGCACTGGAGTCCCGGGTGTATGATTCAACGTGCCGAAAGCCTGCCGATCCAGTGGTGGCTGCTGCTGGTGACGACCCTGTTCGTTACGGCAGTTGAGTCTTTCTTTACCATGAGCAAAACACGTGGGCAGGCCGGACCTACACGCGGCATATGAGGCACGCGACCACAATTTTTCTCCTAATTTCACGACATGCGTAATGTAGTGTGGACATGCCCTATTCTTACACAGGCCGTGTTTGCGCAGCAAGCCGACTTGCTGCTGTCGAATTGGCAAGACGGCCCTACCTGCCATCAAGGTTCTCTTCTTACGTCGAATCTCTAGCCCTGTCTCGCCAAAGTACATGTTGCCATGTATAAGCCATCTCGCCAAGTATGCCACGCCCAGTCATGCAGCTCTACTGTTATCGATAATCATGACAATGCACGCTTGCGCCATTGTTGTTAGTGATGGTACTGTGGCATTGCGCAATGCAAGCCAACATCATACCATATATTATAGAGTTCAGCCCATGTAAGGAGTGCCCTAACTTCTTCAGCGGCCTCATGCCGCCTCCGCGAGGAACAGGCTTCGTGCTCAAGCAAAGCCGAAGGTGTGTAGCCCTTCGCCGGGCGAGACGTAATCCTCTGACACCATCGATCTATCCATGTGCGCAGCGCTTTGCACTCCAAGACGGCCTTCCACTCGTCCGAAAGGCGTGCACTCTGGCCATCTAATGTAGCTTGTGCAACTCGCGCAACTCGCGCCTTTCATTCGATGCGCTTCTCTCACCACATGCTGACTCCGCCCAATTAGCAACGACTGTGCTCTTCACGATGGCATATTGCTCATTCAAGAAGCCGTGACATCTCTTCATCCAACGCGACTCCCTCACGATGCTGGCCCAAAACATAGAGGCATACCAGAAGCGCATATCCAACAGCACACACCGCATAGTTGATGGCAAGCATCCCCCAGGCATACAGAATCGGCAGCGTGTCCAGCAGGCGAACGACCAGGGACATCTTATCCACGTCACCTGGGTCATAATGCGGCGATCCGAGTCGTGAAAACCATCGAACCGACACCAGAGCCATGACCAGTGCTTGCAGACCCAGCGAGAGCAGGCTCAAAGACCCCGGTCCGCCATTCTGGCGGCGAAATTCCTGGATCTGGGTGTAGAATTGCAGCAAGGCGAATACGGGAGCAACAATGCGATTCACCATGTCTGTTAAACCTGTAGGGATGCTTGTGCTCCATGATGGAGGCGATGGCTTGGGCAACGCGATAGCTGCGGCTGGCAAGACGACGACTACAGCGTGCAGGAAGGCTTGTATCGCCACACGTTGGCCGTTCGGCTCGCCGTTTGTTGCGCCTCGGCAGTATGCAGTAACCCTTCTCGAGATGCTTGTCAGAAACATACATCTGTCTCGGGACGTTCTGCGATACTTACAACGCGATCGCACAGCACCACTGCGCAATGACCTGTAGAAGACCAAGCACGGCACCATACGCCGCTAGGTCTCGGAGGCGGCCTCGTGCGACCTGCTCAAGAGCAGGGCTCTTTGCTGTCAAGTATGGACTGCGCACTGAAGGCCATCCGTAAGCGTGCAGAAATAGAGCCGATGAGAGCTGCGTGTTGCTGAATATGGCGTGGAACAAGATGTAGTTTGCTGAAATTCCATGAGCTGATGGTAAGCTTCGTAGTCGGGCGATCTGAGGCACGTAAGCTCCTACCATGGCGAGGAGGAGAAAACTTGGTGATTCGTGAGCGTGCTGTCGAATAGAGATTGGGCTTCGCGTAAGGGCGACTGACCTGTCTAATATGACATCGACAGTTGTGTTGCAGAGATGCCCACTCCAGAGCGACATTTTGGGATTGTGATGTCCAAACTGAGCGTTTGTACGGTTGAGTATTGTATTGAACTCACCAGAAATAAATGAACAGGAGAACAGGCCAAGTTTACACGAAGTCGTCGAGATATATACTGTGCCGCATCGCGCCTGCCTGATTTGGCCCCACTTGTTGACCGCAGCGGACGCCTCACCAAACCTCGCAAAACACGCATTGACAGGCTCACACAAAACGACATTATTGGATCGACCGCTGCTGGCCAAAGTGATAATTTTTGCAGCGCTGCGGCACGAGTCTCTTTTCAATGATACCATCGCTTCTGAGATATGTGAATAAGATAAGCTACGACCTTTTCCTTTTTTCGGACAGCACGAATCATGATGCACTGGACGATCTGCTGACATCGGAGATCAGCCTTGCGCGACTGACGGCGATGCTATCAGTACAGATTTGTCTTCAAAATCCTTGGTAACAACAACCTGTATTATTCGAAAGAAATGAAAGAAATATCTTCATTTGTTGAAACTACTGACAACTTTTAGAATGCTTCATGATAACGACATGCTTGTCAAGGTCTAGCGATATTGCAAAGCATCTGCTCTTTCGAGTACGATACTGCATATCCACCAGACAACATCACTCCGACTCCTCCCAGGGCACCGCCTTGTTAAGATCTCTCCAAAGCTTCTCTGCCTCGCTCTTATGCGGCGGAGGATTGAATCCCTGCACCCTCCACAACCTCCTCTCGGTCTCGTCCACGTGGAACTCCCAATCGTAGCCCTTGTCGGCAATATGCGGCTTCAGCGCCGCATCGATACTGTTGGTCATGGAGTTGTACACCTCGTCCTGGTTCGGCAGCGTCACTGCGATGTGGTCGATTTTCAGCCTGATGAAGGGAGTGCCGGTGTTCGGGATGCCGCCGATGTACGTGCTGTCCTGCGGCAGTTTGATGAAGTTGACGATGACGTAGAATTTGGGGAGGGCGGCGGGGCCTTCGTGGTAGATGGCGGTGATGTCTTTGGACAGGGCTTCCTTTGAGACGTTGTCTTCGAAGGTACCTTCGGGATGGTAGATGTTCCAGAGAGGCATGTTGCCGGAGCAGGGGTTAAGAATCGAGAATGGGGTGGTTGTATAGTGTGGTTGTTGGTCGGAAAGAAGTGGTCTGCTTGCTGTGCGGGAGAAACCGATCTTAAATTGTAAGTCAAGCTCTTCCAAGCAGTTCGTCAGGTATGAGTAAGGACTTAAGCATCACTAAGTTCCACCGATCTCATGACCTTATGGACACAGCTTAGTAGCTTATAGCGTAGGTGATGGAAAGTCGGCGTCTGACTTCGATCAGTAATCGGCTCCAGACCTAGCGAATCTTCCGATTTGAGATCTCACTGTCATACGATTGATGATGACATGGTCGGAACAAGCCCACTCGAGGTACGCAAGAAGCCGCCGAATGGATTCTGCCCAGTCCCAAGGCCTAAGCCGGTGTCAGATCTTGATCAGTAATCAGGCTTGAAAGCCTCCGAAATCTAAACCACACCTCGACCTGGGGAACGCACGTCCCGGCTTGTAGCACGTTGCTGATCAATGACAGACTATATCCCTTGGCCGACAGGAACCGGATGGTTATGTACGATGGGGCTGTTCGGACCACAATAAGACGGCGTGAACGCAAGTCGTTCGAGGATTATGTGATCACACGACACAGTTTGCAAGGACTTCGAAATCTCGAGTCCGCCACTGAGGAAGAAGGGTATTAGTAGTAGTCGTCCTGCATTGTGCACATTCCCACATCTTCCACCGACACTGACCAACCCCTGCAAACCATTGACGTCCTCCGTCTAACTCAAACTGACCAACCAACACACAATCCTAACAATGTCCTCCCCCATCACATTCATCACTGGTGCAACGGGTTTCATCGGCTCTCACGTGGTCAAAAGCGCCCTCGCAGCCGGCGCCCGCGTACGCCTGAGCGTAAGGAAAGAAGAACAGATCCAAACACTCAAGCAGCTCTTCTCAGCGAAGCCCGACCAGTTGGACTTTGTCGTCACATCCGACATCTCGAACCCAGAAGCTTTCGAAGACAAGCTGAACGACGTCGAGTATGTTCTTCACCTAGCCTCGCCGATGCCAGGCAAAGGGCAAGACTTCAAGTCAGACTACTTGAAACCGGCTGTGGAAGGCACAGTGTCTATCTTGAAAGCGGCCAAAGCGTCGGGCAGCGTCAAGCGGGTCGTGGTCACGTCTTCTGTGCTGGCAGTCATACCGCTTGGGCAGATGAATGCGACAGATCTGCATATCAAAGGTGGGTTGGTGCTCTTGGAAGGAGTTCTTCTAAAGATCACTCTGTCGTTGCTTCTGGCTGACTTGAATCGTCGTACGATAGAGGATCAACATCAGGACCTCAAGGTCGATCCCAATATGGACTGGCCAGAAGGCTTCGCCGGCCACGGAGCGAAATACCAAGCTTCGAAGATCCTCGCTCACCAAGCCACAATCGACTGGATGAAGGAGAACAGACCTGACTTCTCACTCGTCACCATACATCCTACCTTCGTACTAGGTCACAGTCTGGTTCAGAAGTCAGCCGCAGACATCGGCGGGATCAACGCTCTATTTTGGAGTACATTGCAGGCCGATAAGCCGCAGTTCCCACCTATGGTCGTCGATGTACGCGACGTTGCGGACGCTCATCTCAGAGCTGCGACTGTGCCTACTGAAGACCGAACAACTGAATTCCTGTTGTCCGGAGATAAGACATCTTGGGATCAGGTCGTCTCGTTCATCAAGTCGGAATTCCCAGAAGTCAAGATGGGATGGACACCGCCATTCGAAACGGCTTCCAAAGTTGATACGTCAAGGGCTGAGAAAGTGCTCGGCATGAAATGGCGTTCTACGGAGGAGATTTTCAGGAGCACGATCTCGCAGCAGCTTGCCTTCTTGAAGCAGGAGTAGGAACTTGCGATATGATGATTCTGGATTCGAGGCATCGAAATAAGTTTATCTACAATATGAATGGTTGGCATGACCAGACATCCCTATGTCGATATGCTGAGGTGTGTTCGCGACGGACTACCAATGATCACGCCGTCGGCTTGGCTTCTGCTCTCGCAACCTTCTGAAGAGTAGCATCAGCAGTACGCTTCGCCGCCCTGGGCTTGCACACTGTTCCGATGGTCTGCGAAGTAGTCATACAAACAGCAGTGCGAGTGGTCGGGGTTGCGGTCTCCCTGATACTGGTCGTGGGCCTTACGCCAACAGTGACATCCGCATTGCCCGTTCCCTGCTGACCTTCCACGACAATGAAAGTGTTCTGCAAAGAACCCAGCGGCAAGCCAGCGGCTATCCAAGCCTTGTAGTGGTTGTTGAAAGTGATAGTACCGCCACGGCGGCTTGTCCTCCTGACGGACCAGTACTGGCGGAGGTTGCCGTTGTACTTGGACCACAGCTCATACTGGGCACCGTCGCTGTTGTGGTAGCCGTAGAACGACTGGCCAGCATTGTCGGATGGATTGTGCTCTGCGAAAGCTTCGATAACGTAGAACTCGACGAATGGGTTCTGGGAGAAGCCGTAAAGAGCGAGGTAGGAGTTGCCGGTGGGGTTGTATTTCGCAGTGTAGTTGGCGACACTGCATTGGTGTCAGCTGATGTGTTGTCATCAGGTCAGGTGGAGGACGAACAGATTCGGGCTTCCTTTATAGCCCTTGCCAGCGACAAAGTTGCCTCCCGGACCGAGCACCCAGTCTAGAGTGAAACGGCCCGCAGCAAGGCTCTTGTATGTGTAGTTCGTGGTAGGCTCGCCATTGCCCCAGTTCTGAATCTGGAACTGCTGGCTCTGAGCCACAGCGAAGAAGGCGACAATGGCAACAAGGATGTTCTTCATAGTGAGCATTTTGGAACTGCTGTGCAAGATGAAGGAATGCAATCGCTAGATAAAACAGCTGCGCTGGTTCTTATACTTTTCATCATGCAATCACGTTGCAATGTGAGGCTGCTGAAGCATGACATCAACTATCACCTCGTGTTGGTGATCTGACATGGTGAATGTCGCTTCATTTAACCGTTAGCGAAGCTGCGTGAAGATGCAGTGTAGTTGAACTGTCGCATAAGCATACAGCGTAGATCTTCTACGCGCTGGAAACTATCGATTCGTGCATCACTCGCGGGACGTAGTGAATCTGCTCTGTACCTCTCGAGAAAACAGACTCCAGTATACGTCATTCAGCATAAGCTGAACCCTCGAGATAGTAGCCGCAAGTTTGACTTGTGTACTTCGGAGCCGAGATCATGTATGCGTAAAAGTACCGTGGATCGCTATACCGGGTGCTCGTAACGACTTTGGAGCTGTAACAGGGTAGCTCAATAAGGGCACCTCGGATACGTACCGACCTTGGATCGAAATACGAAGGATCTACACATATTTCCTGTGTGGGGGTTGCTGACGCAAGAAGGCGATGCCAATCAGTTAGCCGAGTCCACTGGCAAAGCTTAGATTCCTCTTGGATCGACGCCATCAATATATTGCTGATCAGACCATTCAATCTATCACTGCACGTCAATGGAGCCTTGACCGGGGTTCAGGTACCTTTGCCTGCTGCTTCGAGAGCTGACTCCCGATGACCATGGCAGTGAAAGCATACTCGCTTCGGAAAAGTCCAGGTTCGTTCTCCAGAATTGGAAGGATGTCGTCCTAAATTAGATTTCGGCAGCGGGTAAATTGTATGCAAGGGATGGCAGGCAGATGTATACCCCACGAGGAATTGGACACTCCGGCCCGGACGCCGAAGGATAGTTTCGAGTCAAGCGATCTATAATTTGGGGCGGATAGAAGGTCTACCGTGGGCTAAAACACAAAGGTGAGCATACACATGATCGAAGACTTTCTACGAAGGGCAGACCCTCCAGAACGTTGGCTATAAGGCTGGTTACGCGAGCCAGAAAGCCTACAGTTTCTCAGAGCAGCCGTTGAGTGGGGCGTTTAAAGGGAGCTGGAAATGTCAGTATTATTATTCTATAATATATCATTATGCGTTAGCTGCGGAAACGGGTTGTGTCTATATTACGCTCCTGATTTCCCTTCCTCGAATTTCCTGCGTTGGCGGTCCATCTCCCAGTTCACGTAGAAGTAAGAGCCCGCCGCCCAAGCTGCAATGTAGCTGAAAAGCACTCCGAGAGACAGCCCGAAAGCTACGTGGAACGGCAGTAACCAGATAACTGCAGAGACGCAGCCGATGTATACCGCAACACCAAGTTCCCACCACAGTGTAAGCAAGACGAACATGCGCCGGAATTCTTTGCTCGTCTCATAGCGCTGGTTGTAGCGTACGCGGAATTCGCGATCCTGTAAGCCATCTACGGCGATGAAGTCCTCTGCAGCGTAGTATATGAAAGGTCGTATTCTGGTGCCTCGTTCGTGGGAATTGATGCCGATCGGTATTTTGATCGGTATTAGCGTCGTGACGACCATCAGAGCGCCGAGGAATGCCATGAGGCAAGACGGGCCATATAGGTAGAGTTCTGGAAGTACCAGCGATGCTCCAGTGACGAATGGGATGAGTGCGATCAACATCGCCACCAGGTAGACCCAGCTTGTCGCATCGAACTCCCAGCGGCTCCGCGATAATAGCGGTGCGCACTGGTCCCGTCGGAAGAAGAGCCGCCAAACTCGCGCCAGTAGAACGTATGCCTCTCCAATGCCGAACATCGCAACGGCAGTTCCCATGATGTCCTCGTCGAACTGAGGCAGCTCAATTGGACACGACTCGCCCCGGTCGTGCCAAGTTCTGCAGTCCCTCCTCCATTTCGATCGATGCTTGAGGTACCAAGTATAGTAGATGATGCAGGGGATCACAAGGTCGCATAGCGCGATCATTGGAAGGCCCAGGGTTATCCCGATGTGTTCCAGAGGGTGCGACTGCTTGTTCGCCAGCTTCGTAAGCTTCTTCTTCAATCGTGGTTTCTCGTCGGGAGCTACGCCCTCAGTGTCCTCGGCGGTAGCGCAATTCACATCCACTGGCCAGACAAATTCGTCTAGCTGACGATCTCTCGCCGAGCCTGTGACTGTGGCCATAGAGTTGGCGTGCAGGCGCTGCGCACGCCGCTGCGATTCAATATCATCTTGCCCTCGAGATTGTGCTCGAGATACATTCGCCGAGCTCATTTGTGTACCTTCCGGTGTATTCTTGCGCAACTCTTCAGGAGGGCCTTCCCCACCATTGCTTTGATGCCATGCTGCAGCGCTGAAGCGATCTAGTCTCTGTTGCTTCGTTTCTTCTCTGTAGGGCTGTTCCGTATCACCAGCTTCGCCGATGCTTCTCTTGCTCGAGGCCTCCTCGACGTTCTCCATCTTGTCCCCGATGCCGCTCCAGCGCTTTTGTGGACTTCAACGCCGGGTTCGTAGCCTCGTCCTGGTGGTGTGTCGCGTCCCCCACGCCGGTGCAACAAGCCAGAAGAAAGATGAGAGCACTTACCTTCGCGCTCCATTAGGAGAGGCGAGTCAGGCATAGGGCGCCCTGGGGGGTAGATAAAACTAGTCGCACCTACCGTCATACCCTGATCCGTGAAGATTCAACGGTCGATGATGATAGTCCGGTCCGCCGAATCCGCCAACGTCCGGGGGGTAACCATTACAGTAATTCAGATGAAATCCGAGATGGCGCCGACAGGATCGCGTTCTAGTGTTGCGTAGCAACTTCCATCCTTACCCGAGATGAACAAGCGCTGTGGTAGACGAGTCGTGAAGAGGAGCTGTTGCGCGTTTCAGGTCGGTGCAAAACGTTGGTGCCGCATGAACTTTGCGGCAGGCTGGGCACCTCCTTTTCCATTTGCCTTTTGCCATGTGTGTCTGTGGACGCGGCTGGTTGCAGGATACTGTGGTTGTACCGCCAAAAGATGCTCGAAAAGAGTCATGGCCATGATATGCACAACATGTGAGGCGATGCCGTTTGGAAATAGCTGATCTTAGCCCTTCTGGTGTCCTCGCAACATTCCGTCTGCTTCTAATTTGCACATCCTCCATGCTCGCCTCTGACCATGACGTCTTCGCCCGCGTTACAACAATGCTGGACGTACTGCTCTGTACTTACAGGTTCACGCCGTCTTGGATCACCGTGCTCATCAGTCTGCAACGCCAATGTCTCTTCATACTGGAATGCTGAGACACGCAGGCCAACCCACGAATCGTCCACGACAATATCGCCACGCGCAACATATTGTGAGACCCCACGCATGTCGTTCAAGAATATAGTGTCAGGCAAGAATTTTGTCATTTCTCATTGCTAAACCTAGCTATCAAGCAGGCTCACATCAACAGACGCCAAGGTCAATTGTCCATATCATATTATCCATCGCAATCCGACTGGAGCAGCAGCGCGAGCTGTCCACCTAGTACCTGTCGCCGCCGAAGTCACGGCCGAAGCTCTGCTGAAGGTGGCCGTGAGGCTCCTGCTGCTGGGGGTTGTACTCGTCGTACTGGCCGTAGTGCTGGTCGTAGAGCTGCTCAGCGTTCTGGCGGGCCTGGCGCTTGGCCTTCTCGCGGTCGATGAAGTCGGCGCCCTTGGTCTCGGCAAGGCGGTCGACCTCACCGCCAGCGAAGCCGGCGAGGAGCTCCTTTGCGAAGCCGTGAGACACGGGCTTGCCTGTCGTGTGGTCAGTGACTGAAAGCTACTTCAATGGAGCAGGGCAATGGGTCTTACCCTCCTTCCTCTGCTTGTCCTCGAACATCTTCATGGCCATGAAGGAAGCACCGCCGGCGAGCAGCTCGTGGCTGAACTCGGCCTTGTTGTCATCCTGGTAGACCTGGTTGTAGTTGTCCTGGGCGTCGCCTTCCAGGTGTCAGCTTCTGGTATTTGTCATCTAAAGACGAGCTGTCTTACCGAAACCGAACATGTTGGCTGGTGGTATGTGGAGGGTTGTTGTTTGTGAGGGTAGTGTATGTGGTTCAAGGAGTCAGATTTGGGGTAGTCGTGAGGTGTTGGATATGGGGGAAAGGAAGGAGAGTTAGCTCTGGACAGCTCCAGGCAGGTTTTATAGCTACGTTGCCATTGAGGTGCCATGGTTAGTGCACATGCACTTGACCTGCAGGTGGTCCCTTAAACTCTGCTTGCGTCACCCTCTAGACCTATCCACATGATTCTACCAATGCACGTAACACGCCCCCCTTCAGCTGGCAGTTGACATCGGAGCGGCATGCTTTATCCGCACGATCCGGCAAGCGGGTGCCTGACAACACGTCGATTGACAGGGCTGACAGACATGGGCATTGGTGATGGTCTTGCTCGGCAGGAATTTGGATCGATTTCAAATGATTTGATAAAACACCTATAACTGCTGGTGGTAATGCAGTTCCTGCGGACGTCCTGGGACCGCGAACTCTAAGGTGTTATTGACCATCGTGTTTATTTCCCTCATCACGACCCCGCAGACGATCTTGACCGCTCAAAGGCAGGGTCAAGCAAAGCAAAGCGCCGACAAGCAACGACAAGCTTCAGGTCTCCACTTGGCGCTCGATCAGCCTCAAGCCGCGCCCCTTTGGTCTTTCCTCCGCAGCCCTGCGCCTCACGACAAAGCAAGCAAAAACAGGTTGTCAATCTCGACGACCCTGCTCAGCCTCGCCGCCATGCCTGGACGCCTGCCAACCACCAAGGACTTCCCGAGCACGGTCAAGCTGTCAATTGTGCCACGTAAGTACGTCAGCCACAGTGCCACACCATCACCAGTCTAGATCCAGCGAGTCTGCCCTCGCTTGGCCGCTTGTGGGGAGAAAGGCTTTATGGCTCAGACATCCAGGTCTTCAGGTCTGGACACCAGCCTTACGAGGCCACGGGTCGACCCTCCTTAGCGCTGCCCGCAGGGCGACCACACGCTTGCTATCGACTATCAGAGTTTCACGTACTGACGGCGAGCCCTGAACAGCGCCCAAGGATGACCCTCCGACCAACGTGTTGGTCCTGCTGCATGGCTTGGGGGACGGGCACGATGCGTTCGCCACGCTCGGCAGGCAGATGAATCTACCGGAGACGGCGTGCGTGTCTGTTCGTGGACCCAAGGCCCTGCTTGATTTGGAGGGCGCGCATTGGGGCGACGACATCATTTTCGATTCTACGACGGGTGGTCTTGACGCCGATTCGGGGCTGAAGGAGAGCACGGAGCTGCTGAAGATCCTGATCAAGGAGTCACTCGTTGACAAGTGCGGCTACGCGCCGAGGGATATTGTCGTTTTCGGTTTTGGCCAGGGAGGCATGGTGGCGTTGAGCGCTGCTCGTAAGCCACAGACTCTTATCTGCACAGAGACATCCACTGACCGTCGTGCTACTAGTCGCCATCCAGTCCTCAGCCAGCGACGCCACCGCAAGTGAGCTCGGTGGCGTCATCAGCATCGGCGGCGCTCTCCCCAGCGAAGCACCCGCCGGCTTGGTCTCGAAGTGCAAGACTCCCATCCTCGTATGTGCCGGTCAAGACCGCTCAGTCGTCACTTCGACCGCCGAAGACAAGCTCAAGCGTCTATTCGAGTTCACGGAGATCAAGCGCTACCGCAAAGCGGGAGACAGTATGCCGAGCAATCGCGATGAGATGATGCCCATCATGCAGTTCTTCTCTCGCAGGTTGAAGAGCACGAAGGGTGTGCCGAAGGGAAGTGTGGAGATCTCTTGATTGGATAGCTAAGAACGACTTGAAATTTCCGTGAAGCTCACCAGTGGCTTCAGTCTTGATTGGGGCGCTCGAATGGACATTTATGAACTGTCAAGCCTGGTCTACATGCCTTCCACGTTACATGCCAGCCTCTGCATAAGCCATCTGGCTCCTGATGTCCCTCACCAGTCCCTTCGCCTCCTCTACCTCTACTCCATCCTGGCAAAGCTCATTAGCCAGCTCCATGGCCCTTTCCAGCTCGCCACTTCGATGACACCAGCGTGCCAACCACAACCGGGCCCGACTAGTGATCTGCATGACACCCAAACCCACATCACCTTCTTCCGGTCCCTCCTCCTGCGCAAGCGTAAGCTCCATGTACGCGGCAGCCTCTTCCCACGCGCCGTCTCGCTCGTAAAGCAATGCAATATCATACAAAATCTGCGGATCAAGCGCGCCGCCAACAGCCTGCGCAAGCGGATCCGCAGACTTGCCAGACGCGAAGCTGCCGGCAGCGGAAGAGTTGTCGACTTGGCTGCCGACGACGAGCGCACGCTTGTACGCTTGCACGGCATTGGCGAGCTTGTCGCATTTGGCGTAGGCGTTGGCGACGGCGGCCCACATCTTCGGGTCCCCAGGGCAGAGCGCGGCAGCGCGTTGGTAGTAGAATAGTGAGTAGCTATAGCACTCAAGCATTTCGTAGCCTTGTCCGAGACCATACCACGCGCGATAGTCCTTGCGGTTGGCGTCGACGGCGCGCCGGTAGCTCTCGATGGCTGCTTGCGTATTCTTCAATTCGATGTACTCGTGCCCCATGAGAGTCCAGGCTGCTTGGAAGGCACGGTCCAAGGCCAACGCACGACGGAAGTGGAGGACGGCTTTCTCGTGTTCTGAGATTAGAGAGTAGTAGTTGCCGAGAATGCAGTTCGTCTCAGGTCGGAACTTGTCTGTATCGCTCGCAGTGGCGGCAAGTGTGGCCAATTTGGGTCGGTTGGGAAGGACGTAGAGGAGGTTGCTGTAGATCTCAAGACCGTCGAGGCGATGTGGATGTTCAGCGATCAGGCCGTCAAACAGCTGCATGGCTTGCTCATGATCTCGAGAATGGTAGTAGAGCAATGCTTTTTGTTGCTGCAGGAACGCTGATCGAGGGAAGATCTTTTGAATCTCAGTGAGGGTGTTGTACACCTCCGGAGTCGTCTGGTATAGTTCCTGACTGCAGTATATGTGGAACATGAATGTCATGATGTTACGTGGCAGGTGCTCACTGATTTGCTGAAGCTCCTCGGTCGAACCTATCGAGGACGCTAGCTCCTGCCATGCTGCCCAGTTGTATGGGTTGATGTCGACACTCCGCAAAAGCCACTGTTTGGCGAGATTCTCTGACTTTGACTTCATGAGTGTTATGCCGTACAGGTAGTCCAGCCATCCTTGACAGTTGCCTTTTTCTTCTAGGCCGCCACGAGCGTTGAAGTAGGTCTCAAGGACAGAAGAGATGCCGGGAAGTTCCTTATTGGATGTCACTGGCCCATCAGCCGGGCCGAGGATAGTCTCTGAGTCTTCCAGCTTGCGTTTCTCGCCCGACATGTAGCGTGCATACAGGGCGAGGAACAGAGATTTCTGGCTGATGTTCTTGGGCAGTGTCGTCGTAATTGGTCTTGATGAGCGTGGTGGATCCAGTAAAGCTCTCGTCTTGGCTTTTGGGGTCAATGATAGCCTGGTTGGCGATACTAGATCTGGCCCTGGCGTAGCATGTGGGACCTGTTGTGGAAGAAACACTTCTGCGCAACGATCGAACTCTCGACAATCGAAGAAAGATTTGGCCAGAAGATATCGAGGGAGTTCCTTGGCCTCGAGCCTGGCTTCTCTACGGTCGGGATTTGTGTTGAGTGTGCTGATGGGTTCTTCGACGTCTTCATCGACATCCGTATCGTCGGCATCTTCTGTATGCAAGGATGAGTACGGAGGTGCGAAAGAGTTGAGCAGCTCTGCCGACCTGACAAGTCAGCTTCGTGCTGGTATGAGTGAGAGTGCTTCCATTGTGTTACCATTTGGCCGCGAAATATAAACATCGCTCGTTGCACTCGATGACTGCCCGCTGCAGCTGGGTCTGGAGCTCAAGCTGCTGCTCTGCTGAAAGAGCCATGATTGAACCTCAGTTCGTGTGCACGTGAGAAGGCAAATCAAGGCTGTTCACGAGGCTTTTCTCGCTCCGGTAGGATGAAGCAGTGTGTATATTGCAGTTCAGATATGCTTCGACCGAGAGTGTTAGGCCAACAGGCGAGAGTGTGGTTTTGGCAAGCGCAAACAAAACAGCGGGCCTTTCCGCTCGCTTCGATTTGACTTCGCCAGCGTGTGGAGGGATCTCGCGTCTTGACTTTACACTTCAGCCGCTTCACGATACTTTCAGGCACACATCTTGTGAAATTGCTTCTGATATTATTGGTGACGCTCGCAGTCCTCGTGTCAGTCTCTCTGGCCACTGGTATCATATCATGGCTTCAGTGCTTCTGCTGCGGTGTTTCCAGGGTCTTTGGGCCCCCTAACCTCGCCAAACGGCATGCCAATCTTCAAACCAAGCTAGACCAATCGATCTACAGCAGCGGGCCACCTTACCGTCGGAACGCCTGCTTTCCGGGTGGACACCACTGTCGAAGGACTGACGGAAGCGAGGCAGGATGCAGACTTACAGTGCCACTACTGATAGGTGGCATGCTCTGGTGGTGCACCTGTAGCGCTACCGGCATTTTTCCCCGCCTATCAATGCACTGCAAGCGCACTTGTAACCGGCGAGACTCGCAGCTTGCAGGGGTTCTTGCGAATCTGACGAGGGCTCTTAGCGAGACAGGATGCATCGCCTATATACACGCTTGCATCCTCGCATCCCATGTTCCTTTGCTCTCGCCCTCGTACACTTGTAGTTTGAGCAGTCTCCCACACAGCCATGGCGTTCGAAGCGCTTGTTGGTTCGAGCAACACTCTCTTGAGTGTTACGTTCCTGTCTATCGCTATCCTTGCCACTGCCTTTCTATACGCGTTCCGGAGACCGTCACTCCCCAAAAATGCGCCTCCACTGGTCACTGAAGCCTGGCCACTTATCGGCTCTATGCAGTTCTTCACTCAAAGATCGGACTTCTTCCAAAGGCAGATGGCGCACTCGCCAACGGGTAACTTCAGCTTCTACGCCGGTGACAAGCCAATCATAGGCATGTCAGGCGATGAGCCTCGGCGCCTTTTCTTTGACTCTAAGCATCTGGGCTTTACCGAAGGATATGGAGCTCTGCTTGGCGGAAGTCCAACAGTCAACAAAAAGAATAACAACCCTCTTGAGGAGCCTGAGAGCCAGTCCGATGGCTTCAGTAACTACTTTTCAAGGCGTTTGACTGCTATGTTGAAAGGTCCGATTCTGGCTCGAGGCCTTCCGCAACTGCTAGAGGACGTGCGTGCCAGCTTCAAAGATCTTGCCGCAAAAGAGACGAAGACAATAGACCCGTTCGACAACATCTATCGACTTGTCTTCCAGGTGACCATGCGCACTGTGGCTTGTGTCGAGATCGCTAGCGATCATGAAATGCTCAGGAAGGTGTTGGATCTGTTTGAGACGATTGAAAGTACGGCAACGCCACTTTCCATCATGTACAGCTGGGTGCCTTGGCCATCTCAGTGGCGTCGCACATATGCGGGCGCGAAATTGTACATGATTTTCAAAAATATCATCGACAAGCGTGCGCAGGAGGGCAGGAGGGAAGATGATACGCTACAGTACCTCATCGATCAGGGAGACGATGTTACCAAGATCATTACAGTGGGTAGTTCTTGCTTCGATTGTATACTCTGTTCACCACGCTGACAATTGTATAAGTTTGTACTCGGTGCTCTGTTTGCCGGTCAACTCAATTCTGGAATCAACGCCGCATGGATACTGCTTTATCTGGCTAAAGACAAGAAATGGCACGACCGGGTTCTCGAAGAGGTGGAATCGGTTGCCAACCGTTACTGCTCCGATTCCTCCATTCCGCTCGTCGAACGCCTCATGCAGGTTCCTGCGGAGGCCTGGGAGTCCGAGTTCCCAATGACCGATCTTGTGCTCAGGGAGAGCATCCGCCTGCAACTTCCTGGCACTGCTTTCCGCAAGAATATCTCTGGTCGACCCATCCCTCTTAACAAAGAAGGCACCGAAGTCATCCCTACCGACGCTTACGCCGCGTTCGCTGTTCGGGACATTCACCGCAACACTAGCATCTACACCGACCCTGAGACTTTCGACCCCGAGAGATACTTCCCCGACCGTGCCGAGGACAAGAACAAGCAGTTTGCTTATATTGGCTGGGGCGTTGGTAGGCATCCTTGCCTTGGCATGAGGTTCGCGAAGCTGGAGAACAACATTATCGCTGCCTTCTGGATGGCTGCTTTCAAGGACATGGAGCTGGTGGATGCGAAGGGCAACCCGTCAGGACTTCCGGCTATTGACAGGAACTTCCACGCTGCGGCTAAGCCGAAGCAGAAAGTCTACATCAATTACAAGGTGAGAGAGGATTGAGAGCAGGATGGTGTATAGTCCGCGCATTTGCAGGTTTGGGGGGGAAGAAGACGAATCTCATGATGATGGTGATGACGACAACGGCAATGAAGAAGAAGCTGCTTTTCCCGAGTCCTGCACATATTGATCGCACGTACATATACAGCGAGTCCCTATCATGTCCTGTTAAATTCTACCCGCCACGCATTTGGTAGAGCTAACGCAGACGTGGAGTATCTTAGGCATCTTACGTGCTGAGCTCATCATATTTCCAGATGAATAAGTCACTTGGTCTTTCGGAAACCAGTTTCCGCAAATTACATCACCACATGCTTGTGATGTGGCGATAGATGTGTACATACACAGGTACATGCACCGGGGATGTAAATGCACTTTGTATACAACTTGTGTTATCATGGGGTAAGTAGGGTTAGTGTTGACGGTGCACCATTGATGGAAAAGTCATTGAATCTCGTGTGATAGTGGGTCTTTGGACTTCGAATCGGGTTGATGAGCTATGTGATTCTTGATGATAAATTGGCTGCAGTAGTGTTGTGGCTAGATGCCATGAAGATGCTGCTACCGCCTTTCTTAATGATCTGCCAATGGAAAGCCTAGACTATAATTTTCAGGGCGACCGTTTCACGATAAAGATAGCTCTCGATAACCGTTTGAACTTGCCAATGGAATACAACGACCGTTGATCAGCTCACAAAACGAGACTGTAACTGTATGATAGACGCGAATACTTTGCCTATGTCAGCAACATTCTCAAGCATCTCGTTGCCACTCTCGCTAAGGCAATCATAGCAATCAAAGACAAACCCACGTGAGCATTGGACCCTGTACGTGTAAGCGATTGGGAGCTTGCAGCTAAAGCAACGGGCCGTCAATAATCAATGCGCTCAATACTAGACTGGGGTATCGTCACCATCAATCAACGGGGGGCGAGAGCCTTTATGTCTCTGTCCATACAATCAAACTGCAACACCGGCCCGTTGTCCTAATTCCCTGCCAATCCACTCTCTTTAACGTGTATTGAACATTATGTCCCTTGTTTACACCTAGTCTCACTACCCGCCTGCCGCCTCTTGTACACAGCACGCGGGACCATGGAGCCCAGCAACAACACTCCGCGACGGACCATGTCTGCGAAAAGGGCCTCGATGCGCCCTCTGGATGTGCGGCGCATACTCGCCGACCAGGGAGCGTCAGAGGCCAGGCCCTCACCTACAGACTATGTCGCCTCTCCTCCTAGTCCGTCCGCCAGTCAACACTCCGCCGGGTCTTCAGGGCGGACTAGCTTCCAGAGCCATGGTAGGACAATGTCCATGGCCTCGGTCAACAGCAGTACCACGACAGGCAGGCCGAACCGCTTCTCAATGCAATTTCCTATACAGCCCACAACACGAGAGCAGTCTCCGCATAGACCGACTTCCTCTCCTTCTAAGGACTCGGCACCCGTGATCCCCGACGCGCGAAATGGTCCGACCGATACCAACTTCCTGACCGCCATTGCTGCCCAGGAGCGTCGGGTCCTTGAACTCAAGGAAGAGCTGCAGCGTGCGGAGACAGAGTTGAAGAAGCTGAAGAAGAGCTGGGCAAACCACGAGGTATACAAAAAGAAGAACGACATGCGCATGCTGGCCAAGCTAGAGCCGCTCAATACCGCACCTTCAACGCCGGTCAGCCAGGAGGATGAAGATGGCTCAGGAGCATGGCTGCAGCAAGAGATGGAGCGCAGGAAGGCACTGCTGAGTGGTACACGGACATCTAGTAGAACCGTGTTCTCAGGCTCAAGGCATACGCGTACCCTGTCTCTGCTCTCACCTACGAGGACGGCGGATGGCACGATGCGATTGGTCAAACACCCGCCGCGACGGGACAGTCTGAAGGCGGGTGTGAAGAAGACGAGTGTGGAGAGTCAGAGGCCTCCTCTGCAGCACAGCAGCTCTTTGACGTCAGGCATGTCTTCGTACTCGACAACACCGGATATCACTGCCGAGGTGGATAGATCTGCAGATATCGAGATCGACCTTACGCAGGCCAATGTTGATCGCGAGGTGCTTATCAAGCACGGGAAGAAAATGGCGACGGATTTCAAGGATGGGCTGTGGACTTTTTGGGAGGATCTCAGGCAAGCGACAGTAGGAGACGAGGCAACAAAGACGACACCAGCAGTCGCTAGACGGCAGCCATCAATCCAGACCCTCAAGTCAAATCATCGGGATAGTAGTCGAGCTTCACGAGGATCGGCTACGAGCAAAGGGTCGACTGAGACGAGAAGGCCACCTACACGCTCGCCTATCAATCGGAGACACTCTCCTGTTCAATTGCCAGAGGAGCCTCTTTTGATTGATACCAATGGCAGTTTCTGGACGGAAGCCGGTTTGTCTGTTCCCGAAGCAACTCCAGCACCGATCAAGAAGGCTTCAAAGCATTCGAAAACACCCTCAGTGGCGCCATCCGTCGCTTCCAGTATGGACGCATGGGATACATGGGACGACAATCCTCCCAAAGACTCACGGTCCAGCAGCAGTGCGACATCTGAGTCCGTCACGCAGGCGTCGACCAATGCAACCAGCCCACGCCACTCCTCCGCTCCATCGAGAGACGAGTCCCACCAACAGGGCAAGGAGGGAGAGACTGCCGAGGGAAAGGAGAAGGAGCCCCTCCCTTGGCCCGCGCTCTCGAAGTTGAAGCCCACGTCTTTGCGCAGGACTGCAAGCCACTTGATGAGTGAGTGGGAGAAGAGTATGACGCCGGAGCCAGGGCAGGAGTTTCGAGGCGACGAAAGCGAGTTTGCGCCGTTGCAGCCGGCGGTCTCGGAGACTAGAGATGTGAATGGGAAGAGCGATTGATTCGGGAAGTGTAGGAAGCTGGAAGAATTGGAGAAGGATTATGGTCGGCGTACTTATGAACTAGAACGAGATTAGGACAACGAATTTGGACACCTGATATTTTGTATTTACGGGGTTTCCATGTGTGTTTGATTAATTCTAGCGACCAGCATTCTTCGTCGTGTACGTCAAACGTATCGTGTGTCGAGATTCGCTTCATTATGAACGTTTCGTGTAGTGCAAATGATAATACATTCGACATCTTCATATCTGATACGTTCACGTGCGTTTGCGGAGCGTCTTCCTTTCTTGGACTAGCGCTGTTGTCCCTTCAGTCGCCGCTTCCCCAAAAGTTGAGTTGCCTTGCACGGGATGGGTCGGGATGCGACAGCAAAACCACAATACTGCTCGCTTTGACAAACCCCCACGACCACCCTCGTTCAACATCAACAGCACACACACACAAACACAAAATGGCTTTCCCAGGTATGCCAGGCATGGGCGGCATGGGCGGTATGGGCGGCGCCGCAGGCATGGACGAAGAAGCCATGAAGCAGCAGATGATCATCAAATACGTAAGAAGCGCCTCGCGGACTCATGCAAGACCACCCTATCATCGCATACTAATTCCATTCTCTTAGATGCAAGCCTCCATGGAATCATGTCCCGGCAAGCTCGCCATGTCCGGTGTCATGGGCTTCGGTCTCGGCGGCGTCTTCGGTCTCTTCATGTCTTCCATGCGCTACGACACCCCCATGGCCACCACCGCCGGCGGCAACGCCTTCTCCTCCCTCCCCGTCAAAGAGCAGCTGCGCCAGGGCTTCAAAGAAATGGGCCGCGCGTCCTGGTCCTCGGCAAAGAACTTCGGCTACATCGGCGCGATCTTCGCGGGAACCGAGTGTGCGATTGAGGGATACCGTGCGAAGAACGATCTCGGCAATGGTGTCGCTGCTGGATGTTTGACGGGTGGCTTCTTGGCGAAGGGCGGCGGACCGCAGGCTGCGGCGCTGGGGTGCGCGGGTTTCGCGGCGTTTTCGGCGGCGATCGATGCGTATATGCGCATGCCCGAGGACCACTCTGCGAGCGATCCGATTGTTTGAGGAGGGAGATTGATGAAGGATTGCGTATTGCGAGGAACGGGAACACTCGACTATGAGGAGCTTGAGGAGAAGATCGCTCTGAGGATCGCGAGCTGCGAGCATACACGGCCCTGGATTGTATTTGCGAGCGAGAGAAGATGATGGGAAGGAACAGAACGTCTGCATGGACGGAAAACCAGAACAACTGCATTAGTGAGCCTCACCAGCTGTGGCCACCACGATCTCCACTTGATCAGGAACTTGAACGACAGCGACATCACACGGTCGAATTTTGTCTAGAGGAGCGACAGGCGCTGCATTGATCGTGAGCATTCATGTCTGCTGAAAAGGGTTGACATGGAGCTCAATAAGTCGAGTGTAAGATAAAGCATACGGTAATTGACACTGTACTAGTAAGCACTGCGTTGTGTTACGCACAAGTCCTTAGGGTCTCAAATCTTATCTCAAATCTTTTCAATCACTCAAGCATTTGCAAATGCATTCGCTAGACGAACGCTCGCCTATGAGTCCTGCTAGCCACTATCTAGATCGCTCACCGAGCCTGTCCCGTTGAATTCCTACACAGAAATGGAGGGATATCTGTCACAGAGAATTACGATTAGCTTCAGTGTTCTTGCTTTCGACTTATTCGACAGCAGTGCCCAAGACAAAGTCATGATGAAATGTTGTAGGCTTGAGCAGTTCTGCGGAGCTCAGATAGGTTACTTGCTCAGAGTGGTAGATTTAACCACTCGAGGTTTGTGCATCATAATCGAGACGGGCGCTTTCCAATCCTCCTATCGTTGCCTACGCTGGAACTTCCACGTATGTTGATGTCTACCACTCCTTGCGACGGAGCTGTGGAAATTTGGTGGCGAAAATGATGGCAGCAAACGATGGCAGCAAACCATAAATCTCTGTGCTATCGGTGTCTGTCTGGGTCATGTTGCATGTGCACGACTGAAGGGCAAGAGTGCATCGTCAAATATCGCATTATCAATCCTCGCCGCTGTTGATGGACACGAACGGTGGTTGGTACTCTATAGCAGTCTATGCCCCGATTGGATGGATGTATTTCGGTTCTCTCGATAGACTTCGACACGGATGTGCCGTTTGGCAGAGGTCCTCCGCTCTACCGCCCTTCAAAAATAGTTCTCTCTTGCTCAAAGAATTTACTCGCTTTTGCTTCCCAGAGTTACGATTATTTTCCTTCTTCGTTGTGTTACGTCGTTCATTGTGCTCTTCTTCTTCTTCTTCTTCTTCTTCTTCTTCTTCTTCTTCTCGCGCAATAGATCTGCCTGGAGGGTCTGCACGGGACGAGCCCACGCCCCGGCTGTATGGAATTATACCTTGAGTCTTTTCCTGATCGATTTGCTGCTCATGCAAGGTTGTGGGAGTGGCCCCTTTGCAGATTGCGCATTTGACACCAGGTTAGAGGCAGCAGCACAGCTTTTCTGATGTCTGATCAATGCAGTTACATAACATTTTATTCTATGGCTCTATCATCAAATATGATAACCATGGCCTAATGGTCTAGTAGCATGATACCTGCTTTGGATTCCAAAGTTGCAGGTGGTCCTGGGTTCAATTCCCAGTTAGGCCCTCATTTTGCGCTTCTTTTGGCTTATTCAGATTGTCTATAACTATCATATTGATGGAGTAATCGATTCCCGAAGTCATCGATTTTGTTTTTAAAGCATACTGCGAGATTGTGGGCGGACGAGCCAGTCAATCTGATCCCAGGCTTCATCGTTCGATAGCCCTGCTTGTGCTCTTTCATTTGAACCAATTTTCATGTCATTCGCTTGAGTATTCGTGGAGCAATACCCGATGTTGTGATTTGGGCGGGGAAGCATACTGGGGGCACTTTCGCCGGATACAGCCGACCGAATATCAATAGGCATCCCAGAACACGCCTTTGAATTGCTATTGTCAATCTACGGCCTCGCCACGCATTGTTCCGATCGATATGCGTCTAGAATAAACGCCGCCCCGGGTTAACAAAGAGCATATGTATCGGCGTCTGGAGATTACTAACATGAAGATCTTGCGACGACTTACGCACCTTACCTCTACAGACGAGTATCTCAAGACGACAAAGATGGAGAGAGTACCTGCCATTGGCCACCGTCGCTACACTGCCGAAAAGCCTTTCTCCGCTGAGCTGACATAGCCGTGAGGACAAAGCTAATCGAGGCATTCCAATTTGATTGTACTCTAGGTATGACGGCTGTATAGCTATCTAAGCCTTTTAGATGTTGTACTTGTGTCACCAAAGCTGTGTCTGGATGCCGTACTACGCAGCATGAGGTGCGGCCTCAAATCACGCGACGCAGAGACTCAACTCTTCCCACCATTACCCTCGAGTTGCGTGTGGTATGCTCCTTGACCAGTCAACCGTCTTATCCAGAAATTCTGATTCACCATAGACTCTTTAAGCTTTCTAAGATACATAATTCTGACATGTTAGGCGGGTATCCCTAGGCGGTATGTCTTCACAAAGACTTGAACGAGCACACAAAGAACATGCTGTAATTACTACATCATGATAATCTTGTGTATATGAAGACTATCACTACACTTGTAAGAGATTACTATGATTGCTGGATTTGACATACGGACGATTTTGGTGCATGTTGAAAACCAAAGCCGAGCCGACTTCGTACATCCTCCATGCTGTCATTACTAGACAACGTCAACGAACCACGATCAAAGAAAGGCGTGCAAGTGAGTAACACACTGATAGAAGACTGAAACCAATGAATATGTTACAACAAATATCCCGAATAAGCATGCTCAATCTCATTTCGTGCTTGATGATACTGACACATCTGCTACCTCGGCACATTGTCATCTCCGACACTATCTCACCTCCCAATGCTGCCCACAATCACGACCAATGGCACTAGCCAAGCATAAAAGACGACACCCACGGATGCGAAACCATGCACGATGATGATACAGGAGTCGAGCGATCATCATTTGTGCTCCAAAGAGCCACGGAGGCGTCGCAGCAGCTAGAAACCATGGCGCACAGCCCGACCACTTTAGAACGCATAACAGCCAGTCCTTTCGTGACAGACTCGTGCTTCTACGCGTGGGGAAGCGATTCAACGGCAGGACTGGCGTCAGATGCAACGAAATGGTGCATGAAAGATGGCTGGCGGCTCTCGAAACGGCAAAGTCCAACACGAACTTCCAGTCCGTGCTGTGGCCCGACGCGACGAAGTGCAGCCTCATGCTCACACGCGCCGGAGGGGCTGTACTCTCGCCTCGCCCACCCACTATACCACTCCACATCGTGCTCTGTCCTCTCATGGTCTCTTCCTAGGCCATCCACACATTCTTTTCATACCACTCATCACTTCACGCAGTGAATACTTGCGCTATCATCAGTCTAACGTGATCTCACCGCTTTGTTGACACCCAAAACACGCCCAGTGCTCGCCACATACAAGGTGCTGGACCACCGCTCGCGAGCGACCAGGACGTGTCAAAGGCTCCTCAGTCAACATGGCTACCACTGTATCGATGGCGAGGTTGCCTTTTGGTGAGCTGAGCAGCTCGCGCGTCCAACAACTCAACTCTGCAAAGAACCGCCAGAATGGTATGCCGATCTTCAAACATGAATCAATACACCCGAACACTTGACTCATGACCCTAGGTTTCCTCGCAAAGAGCTCCCCATTGAGCGGCAAACCCTTATCGGCATCTTCTCCTATGAAGACCACCAACAAACGCTCATACACCCCTTCCACATACGACGACGCAGACTCCGAGAATGCCGATCCCTCACTGTTCTCTCCCTCCAAGAAGAGCAGAAGTGACATGGGTGACAAGCCATTCACTTTCTCCATGACACCCGTCAAATCCATGCGGCCACCCATGCTTCCCGTAAGCACTCCGGCGCGGGCCAATATTGCATCTCCACGAGCACCTCTCACAGCACCTGCCGGACGCTCACCACCTCGAAAGTTTGCCAGCATCAAGAACCGCCGTGGCTCGGCGCCATTCACACGCATCAGCCCGCCATTCTCGTCTCGTGGATCTTCATCACTCCCATTCAGCCTTGATGCTGCTATCAGCGGAAGCATGACCGCAGCAAGCACACCCACAAAGACCAGGTCTGCTGGCTCGACCATCCAAGAGAGCATGCCGGCAAGCTGGGACTTTGAGATCTACGAAGACACCCCAGAGGAAGAGGCTTCCAACCTGATGGAGCACAGCACCCAGTCTCTTGACTTGAGTTTCGATGATGAGACCACAAAGGCTGAACGTGACGACCGCGGCAAGGAAAACGAAGCACCGGAGGGCTACGACGCGCCGACTGCATCTCGCCAGGCCGTCTCTACAAACGAACCTGCACTTCCTGCTCCAACTCGTGTGAAGAAGACTGAAATCGTCCGTCGCAAGATCACTGAGATGGATGACGGTGAACGCTCGCCACTTTCCGACCTGGACACCGACGAGTTCGTTCCAGAAGGTCTCACCAAGGATGCACATGTCATCGTTGATGCATCGCCGGAGAAGGTCAAACTGGATGTCAAGAGCCTGTTCGCTGTGCCCTCAGCAACATGCGCACCCGGTGTTCCGCGCAATGAAGGCAGCAGATCCTCGAAGCTGGCTATTTCGTCCACCATATCTGACCAAGCCGACGTTGTCGTCTGGGAGGATAGCGCTGATGTGAAGGATGATGAGTCTGCAGGCGAGACTGCGAGCACTCCAAAGGAAAAGTCAGTCGATGACGGCGCGTCATCGGGGTCGGAGGTCGTTGCTTAATGGTTGGTGAGGTTAATGAATTATGCTATGCTATGCCTTGGTTACGTTATCGAAATGTCGGGTCTGGACACTTTACGCGATGAGCTGCTACGTTCTGCTAGGAGTTTGACTGTGTTTGATCGTTATACCACAATGCGTCGATTTAGTTTAGTAACAGGAGGGGACAATGCATTCTTTTATTCATAATTCTGCCGTCTTGAGGATCTCTATCATGAAGAACTGCGCAGTCCATTGTTCCGAGTCACGCCCGCTGCTACAAACAGCGCACTCGGTGTAACATTTCAATGTGCAGACCGCTCCAGCTGGCTTTTTGTAGCCCGAGACATAAAGTGTGGAACCAAGTGAGACCAACCAGCCTCCATCAACCAAGATTTACACTGCTCATCACCAGCGCATCACCACTATAGTAAAAGATGCAGCCCCTTCCATTGTGTTGCGCAGGTTCTCTCTCTCGGTTACCTGCATGTGGCGCTACGCTGCAGCAAACTATCGATTTGGAGACGCCACAACACTCGGCTGGACGTGTGAGCCTCAGCTGTAATCCAACCACCTTGCGTCTTACGTGCCGAGCGCTTTATTCGCCCAAAAGCATATTCTAGACAACATTTCGAGTGTCACTCACAATATCATCACAGTCATGGACGCTGAACAACGTTGGCCTCGATCCCTGCTGAGAGACATCGACAACCTCTCGCTCGAACAATACGAACCGCCACTCTCGGCCAAACGCTCTTATTCACAGCCTCGAGTCTACAGACCCAGGAAGTCTCATGGCAATCAGACAGAACAAAAGCAACAGCGACCAAGGAAATCGAGCTCGCGTCGCGAAGAACACAACGGCGCCACGACCGACCCTCCTCGCAACCACGACAGGCATGGAGTATTTCCCGCGAAAAAATCGCTCATTCTTTGCTTCGACGGCACCGGAAACAAGTTTCAAGGATCCGCCGGCGATAGCAACATCCTGAAAATCTACAGCATGCTCGACAAAGAGGACCCGCATCTTTTTCGCTACTATCAGCCTGGTATCGGCACGTACGTGGAATCCAGCTCGCTTTCCAAGAAGTCACGCATCGGCAGGATCAAGTCTTGGTATACGAAGGCTAAGGATCAGGCTGTCGGGACGAGTTTCGGAGAGCATGTTATGGCTGGGTATAAGTTCTTGATGCGGTATTATACTGCTGGCGATGATATTTACTTTTTCGGGTGAGCGGTTCAATGAGCCTTGTTTGGTTTGGTGGCTGACTGAATTACAGTACGTGCGACGAAATTCTGTTGGAGCGTAAATCAGCCGCATGGCAAAATGCGCTTTCTCATTTGGTGGTTTCTGCTATGCAGTATCACTGATAATGTTTTTTAGGTTTCAGTCGTGGGGCTTATACCGCTCGTTTCCTAGCTCAGATGGTTAGGCAAATCTTTACATCCATCAAACTGACCCGTTAATGCTAACATTAGGCAGCTCGATTACATCGGTCTGTTGAGCACTGGCAATGAGGAGATGTTGCGTTTCGCATGGAAGACGTTTTCACGCTGGCAGATGCGAACGGAAGGTTCCGAAAAGGAGAAGAAAGAGAAGCACGAAAGTTTCCGATACATGGAGCAGTTTCGTGAGACTTTCTCCCGTCCTATAGACTCCATTCGCTTTGTCGGTCTTTTTGATTGCGTTAACAGGTGGGCAGACACTGGACTTTATACCCCCGCTATGTAAGTACTGACTCTCATGCAGCGTTCCCCAGTTCGAGGCAGCCTGGATGAAGCGATCCCGCTTTCCATACACCGCCAAAATGTCTGCAGATATCGTTCGGCATGCGGTCTCGATTGACGAACGAAGAGCGAAGTTTCGGCAAGATCTCGTGTCGCAGGCGCCGCCCAAACATGGGAAACATCATCATCTTGATGAGTACATGCAATGGCTTCATATGGATTCGCTACGCAACAAAGAAGACATCGAAGAGCCGCCGTCGCCACGCCCGGAGATGCATCGCAATTCTTCGTCGCAGGCTCGCTTCCGTCCGCGGAAGCAACATTCTCGCAGTACTCGGCTGGTCAGCTCTGCTGATTCTCGAAAGTCCACAGAGTCTACTACACCGGTCCACGAGAGAGTTGATGGCTATGGCAAGCCCCGGCACCGTGTAGACACACAAGACATCTCCGAAGTCTGGTTTGCAGGCGAGCACGCCGACATTGGTGGTGGCTGGTGGCTTCTTGAGGACGAAGTCCGACCCGCCAGCGACTTGCCTTTGATATGGATGTTGCGCGAAGCAATGCGAGCTGGCATGCCTATCGACGAGGCGAAAATGGCCAGAGCGGGCTACCATGCTGCACATATGGGCGCAGCTGTGGACGAAACTTACCGCCTTAACGACAAGGACTTTGACTTCGACGAAAAACCCAGAATGTCAGAAATCGAATATCTGGCTACCCGTACTCGTTTACATGACTCTTTGACTTTCAGCGGCGGACTCCCGTGGACATCGGTCATCCCTTGGTTGATTATGGAGCACTTGCCGTTCCGACGTATGGACTTGCAGCCAGATGGGACCTGGAAACCGATCAGCTGGCCACTGCCTCGAGGCGAGACGAGAGACATGCCTGACGATGCCCAAATCCACAGCTCAGTCATACAGCGCATGAAAGCTGATCCGAGCTATCGACCTGGGAACCTGATCATTGGCGGCGGAGGCCGAGGCGTCCGAAAGGCACCGAAAAGCGCAGGAATTGGGAAGTGGCGTGTCGTGAGGGAGAGAGGAGATGTGGTTGGAGAGGCTGTGGTGAGAGTCGAGCGGAAGTCGTCTGGTCTAGGTCATTGAACGAGGAATCAGTCACCCGTGATCGTAAGTAAACTGACCATCTCTGTTCCTTATTGCCAGTGTGGAAAGCACATGCCTCTTTCGTTGCTCATGGCGCAACGATACGACCTACACGTCGACCCAACGGTGCCTGCTCGTCATTGTGGTAGCATGCGCACTTAGTTTGGTTCGATTGAGGTGACCAGCAAAAAGCAAAAGATATGTTGATGAGAGTGGGATTTGAACCCACGCCCTTTCGGACTAGCGATTATGTAATGAGCTGTGAAGCACCACCTTAAGCTAGCGCCTTAGACCGCTCGGCCATCTCACCGTTGAATCAAGCTGATTCGATGAGGACAATTGGGTCATCGGGCAATATATCCGTATGTCAAAATGGTCAGTCATGCATCTCAATCCGTCTGTTTCAGAAGTCGCATCTATCACAGTCTGGGTTTTGTATGAATTTGCTGAAGGCGTTGTTGAAGCAAGACTGAAGACGATCGCAGTATTTCAATGCTCAACACGGCTCGCATGTTGATGTTTCTTGGAATGTTGTTGCTCCTGGTCGTTTTGATACATTGCAGGTGTCATCGCCTTGTGAGCCGTCAGATCGAGCCATACTTGCAGCGTAACAGGTCGGATGAGGGGGATGTGTCGAGAGGCCAGTAGTGTGTGCAATCGCAACGTGTTCTCAAGAGATGCTGAACAAGGAGCAATCAAAGGGGGATCGAGCAACACAAATGAACAGACAGTTGAGACCTGGAGCGTAATTGTGGGCATGGAATGCAGTATCTATACCACCAGTCGCCGATCGCCACTCCACTGCTCATCGACACGGAGATTGGTCCTGCGAAGCTCAATTTGTCGTTGGTTATTTTCAATCATAACCATCATCGCCATCTACATGGTTCACCAAGCCATCAGTGCTGTCCGTGGTTTCCATCGCCAGGCATCAGACCCAGCACGCAGAGCCGTCTAGGCCTAGATCCTCTCATTTGTAAGGGTCATTGAACGCTCGATCGCGATCGTCAGAGACCGTATTCGCCTGCTATGACTTCACGATGAGCATGTAGCACAGTTCAACGAGAAAAATATAATGATTAAATCGGACCCCGATGCGACAAGAGCGACTTCGAGATTACTTCAAATTGCTCAGTAACCATGTCATTTCTCCGTCTCCCAGTCACACGCCTCTCTACTATCTCAACTACCAACAAAGCATCAATTCAGCCACTCGCCCAAGCCAAATACTTCTCAAACACGGTTTTCAATATGGCCAACACTCCTACCAGTAACATCATCTCTGAGACTGCCAAGCAGGAGGGCGGTCCCACACAAGGTTCTACCTCTGCTCAGATGCAGAGCCAAGTTGGAAAGGAGAGGAACTTCGAGCAGGCCGCCCAAGAGGTTGGCAGCAAGATGCAGAACGCTCCCGAGACCATCACTAGCGAGGTAGGAGAGGCGATCAGCTATCTATGCGGACGAATGAACTGACATAATGCAAAGGACGCCGCCTACCTCAAGTCTCGTGAGGCTCGTGCCATTGGCCAGGGCCAGCCCCCATCAGACTCGATCGCATCAGACGCTGAGCGTCTCGCTTCTCGCAACGAAGGTGCCACCAAGTCCTCCGCACCCAAGGGTCCCTCCGACCCCATTTCCCAAAGCGCGGCTGACCGCGCTGCCAACTTCGAGAAGGAGGCTGAGAATATTGTCACCAAGATGGCTACCAATCCCCAGTCAGTGACAAAGGAGGAAGCCGACCTCGCACACTCCCGCGAGCAGCGCGCATTCGGCCAGACCTCCAAGGGTGGTGTCGCTTCCCAGGCTCAGAGCCTTGCGAACGACAACATGAAGAACCCGTCTGCTACTCAGAGTGCTGCCGACCGCGTTGGAAACTTCGACCAAACCGCCGACCACATCACCGACAAGCTTGCCAACGCACCGGAAACCATCACCAAGGAGGATGGCGACCTTGCCCACTCCCGTGAGCAGAGGGCCTTCGGCGCAACCCACAAAGGTGGCCTTGCCAGTCAGGCTCAGAGCCAGGCCAGTGCCAACGAGCGCCAGAACTAGAGTTGTGCTGATCACACTTGAAGCACTTGTGCTATGTATTATATATGTCCAGTTGATGAGTAATACAAGTGTAATGTAATGATACAGCTGAGCAAGACTTTCATCGGTGACACGATTCTTGCCCATGAGATGATGAGACCACATTCGATAGAACTGTTGACCACACAACCTCCTTGGTTACATGGGTTTAGTCCTGTGTCTTCATGTATCGACTGAAACCTCTCAATCGCATGAGAATTTCGATCATGCTAATGGCTTCATACTTGAAAAGCAATACCGTGCAATCTTCCACGTGCCTTCTACCCTCCGACAAATGAAGATCTCTTGGTTATGATGAAACTCATCTGTGCCTTTCTGCAACCAATACTTCCGTCCTTCAGCAGTCGTCCTTGCAAAAGCCCAATCGCCATCCATTACAACGATTTCGTCGATGCTGAACTTGATGTCTAGCTTGATGGTTGAGAAGATACGCTCATACGAAGCTTTGAGTTCTTTTGATCCCACTGCGGGCTGGAAACCAGGTGCCATGAGAACGCCATCCGATGTGTATATGGACAATAGGTCGGGCATTGAGCGCGACGCGAGCACGACGCCGTAAGAGTGGAGGAGCTGTGTGATTGCTTCTTGGTCGGACATTCTAATGGTGGTCAGCGGATGCACGAATGACTAAAGCAGGATAATTCTTCCGATGGCATACTGGATGTGATTCAAGTCAATTGAGTGCATTGGATTGATAGGTCAACATGGGCCCATGCGATGACGAAGGATTAGTGATTGTTTCGTACATACGTGCGATTGCACAGCTAGTTATTATTATATCCCTATACCACCAAATCCGAACGCAACCAATACTATTTTTAGTTCGTCCGAAGTTGTTGCACCCACGATTTGCATCCCCTTATCGGACAAGAGTGGGTGGAAGAGTGGACAAAGCGCAAGCAGACCACGGAAGCACGGGTGGCGTGGCGCGCCGCGCAGCGTCGACGTGAACACAGCTCATCGCCATGTTGAAGACGGAGATACCTTTGTACTGTTTGATTGCTCGGGGAACTTATTTAGTCATTGCCATCACTGCTACTATTGGTTAACTTGCTGAATCGCGTATCTTGTGCGCGCCACACTACAGTGATCTGACAGATGGCGAACAACAGCCCCAAACCCATCAGTATTGACGAACTCGAGTTCATCGCAATGCAAAAGTTGCCACAGAATGTCTACGACTATTACGCATGCGGGTCAGATGATCAGAAATGTCTAAGACGAAACCGTAGCGCTTTTGACCGGTAAGTGCTGTGAATAATACATTTTCGTTCCTCAATCAGCTAACGAATCAAGTCTTCTAATTCGACCTCGGGTCATGGTGGATGTGTCAAAGGTAGATACAACGATACATCTTTTCGGCAAGAAGTATCCCTTCCCGATCGCCTTTGCACCTAGTGCGATGCAAAAGCTTGCGCACCCTCAGGGAGAAGAGTGCGTTGCATTAGCTGCCCGAAAACTCGGCATCAACATGACGCTTTCGAGTCAATCGACAACATCACTCGAAGATATTGCTGAGATTATGCCAACGACTCCGGACGGGCCTGAGAGATGGTTTCAGCTCTACATGAGTGAACAACCAGAGCTGAGCATACCGCTGATCGAACGAGCGGCGGGTAAGTGTCTCTGTTGTGACATCTGTGGAATGACAACACTAATATCAACTAGCTGCCGGTTACTCAGCACTCGTGGTCACAGTCGATACACCTGTTCTTGGTAATCGACACAATGAGCGAAAGACGCCTCTTGTGTTACCCTCGCACTTGCATTTGGCTAATTACAAAGCCTCCACGAACGCCCCGGCCGAGACCCGCAAGCCAAGTCAGGAAAGGCAACTTTTGGATGCCCCCACAGCAGCTGAAGCAAGTCGAGTGGCCGAAAAGGCCGGTGGCGCTATTCATAGTAGAGCTCTAACGTGGTCACATACTATTAGCTGGCTCCGCAATGTGACTCCAATGAAAATCATCCTCAAAGGGGTGATGACCGGGGAGGACGCGGAGCTAGCAGTAGAGCACGGTGCAGATGCAATCGTGGTCTCAAATCATGGAGGCAGGCAGCTGGACTCTTCACCCTCGACCCTCGAAGCACTTCCCTCGATCACCAGCGCTGTCAAGGGAAAGATCCCGATACTGTTTGATGGCGGCGTGAGGCATGGAAGCGATGTCTTCAAGGCACTTGCACTAGGTGCTGATCTAGTACTTGTCGGAAGGCCTGTCTTGTGGGGGATGAGCTATGATGGCCAGGACGGCGTTGAGCTTGTTGCTAACATCTTGGAGAGGGAGCTTGCGAGGACTATGGCATTATCTGGAACGCCTGATGTCCAAGCAATCAACTCCGGCTACCTCGGGGTGCGAAAGAGAGATGGTTTCGGGATTTCGCGTTTGTAGATGTCAGTGTACAGATCCGTATGGATAACAACTCGTGGATTTCTGTCTTTCTGAAAACCCTATTTGCATTTGCAAGCACGTCTGGTAGCTGACCAGACAGAAGAGTACCAATTAGATCCTTTCGGCTTCATGCCACTTGGCGATTTCCTTGCAGATAAGTCATGAGGCGAGTCAGAGGAAAGAGACATTGAACTTCATAATGTTCTCATCAAGACCTATTAAGCTTCTAGGAAGCCACCGAAATACTCATCGAGCCAAACGCCAGCCTGCCGTCCGTCCTCTTGGGCAAGGAAGTCCCAGCGTGAGATTGCGCCGACATAACCATCTGGTCTGACGATCATCATCGCCACCTCAGAGTCTTCTAATCCTCCAAGCCATGCCTGTGTGGCGCTGTGAGGGTTTCTAATTGTGTCGGGTATGTCGTCTAGGTAGAAAGTCCAGCGACTATTCTGCAGTAATGCAGGCAAGTCGGCGATCTCCACAGAATCCTTTGGCGCTGTAGTGACAATCGCAGGAGTGTACAACTTGGAGACTGCAGTGTATCTCTGCGGCTGCATGTACTCTGCAGATTCTGGAGTGGATGTTTCCGATGTCGCGTAGCTCCGATCCGCAAGTCGGGATGCCCGATATAGAATTGACTCCTCGCTGCTTCCGATGCGATCTGTTACGGTGCTGAGGAACGTGCCAGCAGCGTGTACATCGTGCACGAAAAAGAAGATGCGAAATTGACCAAGCATCGGGATGTCTAGCTGCAGGTCGAGGGGATTGGCATCAATATACCGAGTCACTTGCACTGAAGAGGATAAGTCAGCGATGCGCTCTCCGAACGGATCCTTTGTGCAATACCTCATTGAGATATTATCAGCGCACAACGGTAGACCCTGAGTTAATCATACATTGATTGCTTTGAGACTGGTCTGTAGAAGATGTGGCGCGCAGGGAGATTTATGCTTACCTGGTGTGAGTAAGGATCCGGCCCTTAGCTGGCCTTTCGTGGCACCTTCAGACCGGTTGAGCACGTTTGCATTGTACTTTACGCCAGCGCCCGATATGAACCCAATGTTCTGAGCGAAATTCTCCGCAAGCGCTTTTTCATCACCTGCGGCGAAGGCATTCGCGTGCTCGTAGTCGAAGGTGATCAGGTCGTGGGCAATCTTCCGTCGTTCGTCTTCATAAGTGGCCAAAAGGGAAGGCTTAGCCAAGCCGCGAATGGCTAGGTTGAGTTTCCATGAAAGGTTGAAGGCGTCGTGCATGCTGGTGTTCATCCCTTGTGCAGCTTTCGGCGAATGTGTGTGCGATGCCTGTAGAATGTGAGCGGATCCATCATCCCCGAAAGCCAGAGGCAAGCGTTGGACGCAACGTAATTGCAAACGCGGTAAACGCTTCCGGAAAGCAATTATCGGGACGGTGGACTTACATCGCCTGCAATGAATACGTGGTCGGACTCGCCCGAGAAGCTGCTGGCTACTCTTTGGCCGACTTTGTACACTGAGAACCATTCTGCATTACGTCAGCTAAGCCAATCTCTGCATAAGGACTGCAGCTAGAACATACCAACACTCTCCCATTCGAGCTTGTAGGGTGCGATGATTTCCTGTGCTCGAGTGATAACAAAGTCCCGTCTCTGCTGTTCGGTGGTGAGGGTGTCCTCGAACCCGGCATTCAACTCGATGTAGAGGCGAGTCATGTTCCGCTCTCGGGGGATGCAAAGAATGGTGCCCTTTGTCTCACTGTGTATGACCACTTTGGACCACAGATCGGGAAAGTCGGTAGTGATAACGCCATCCAGAACGCCCCAGGGAGCTTTGCTCGGCTCCCCTTCCATGACAAGGCCTGGCATGGCCTTGCGAACTTTGGAGTGGGCACCATCGCATCCGACCAGGTACCTGGATCTTAACGTTGCAGGATGACCAGTTTTGTGATTGAGGTAGGTAATCTCGAGCGGTCCTGCGGTGCCGGAGTTCGCTGCATAATTTAAGAAAGGAGAGCTTCGGGAGACCCCGACCCCTCGTTGAGCCATGTCGTCGAGAAGAACGTCTTCGACCATGCCTTGGTGCACCAGTAAAATGTAAGGGTCCTTCACGTTCACATCTTTGGGATAGTGTACTTCTCGGCCTGTACGATGAAGCGGTCTATCCACGGACGATTTCTGAAGGCCGGTCAGTGCATATTTTCGATCGGGAGCACAAACGCCTACGAACCCAGAAACAGATATCGTACACTTTGACTCCATTGCGTAACAGCTCATCTCCCAGCCTTAGCTGCCTGAGAGTCTCAATGGTTTTTGGTTGTAGACCGTCAGCTCGCCCAGTCGCGGTCTTGTCGGCACGATCATCTAAAACCTTCGACTTTATGCCATAGCAAGCCAATGTCGACCTAAGGCCTCGGTTAGTACAACGTGGTGCTACTGTCCGCTGAATCCACGTACGCAAGCATCAAGCCTGCTGGTCCACCACCAGCAACAATCACATCTTCAACTTCCACACTTCTCTCCGTGTCGATGTGCATTGAGCCAGTGATGCTTTCGTCGATCGCTATAGGTGCCATGATGGTGATGAGAACAGGTTGTTACGACCACGAGAACGTTTAACGTGAGCAGCCGTTGTGGTTGTGTGTGGAGCATCTAATGCCATGCGCGACGCATATATGCCTGTCTTGTAGACTTACGAATCATCATCTACGGTCGGCACAGTCCACGGCTGCTTGCTATGCCCCCACCCTGCACATGTGGTGCCAGAGGTCTCCCCTGCTCTTCCTCCGGAGGTTTGTCTGACTCTAATGATAGGCCAGGCAAAGGGACAATGGCCGGGGGCTACCGGCGTGCCAAGACGGCGGCTATCGCGATGAAACGCCTGGCCGCTATTCCGTTTTTGTACTTCGGCGAGCTTGAAGTGTAGGGCTCACCACTGTTCTTATCGTTTTGCGAAACCCCCCAACGTAGGGGCGGTACCTGACGGTGAGGTTGGTTTAGCAGTGACGTGGCATCATAACGAAAAGCAACTGAACTTGCAGTATCGATCTCACTGTCGCCCCGGCTGGGAGGGCTGACACGATGCTCAGATCCAGTGTCATGCCAAAACCATGTTCAGTATGACCAGTGATTCCCAGTAGCATGCAGGACAAGTCTGCGTGGACCGGCCGAGGCTTCCTTGAGGCAGTCGTTATGGGGTAAGGTTACCGGAGCCAGCCATGTCGTATCATTGACCAATCCACTCGTGGAGCTGAGATAGCAATCCCCCACTTCTGGAGGTTATGGTACCACAGGCATTAGACCCCGCGAGCAGGTGCTGTCCTGGCAAAGTGAAAGAGCATTTCAATCTGGCACAATCACAATTTTAGAAAGGCAAGACACTCTAGAACTCATCTTCGACATCATGCTGTGGAATTACTTCAGTCGCCAGACCCCCAACAAGCCAGCCAGGACAAACTCGGCTCGAAACCTGCCCGCATCATGGTATAGGGCTGAGGGTCTCTACGAACTCGAACGACGAGCAATATTCTCTCGTGATTGGATGCTTCTCACCCACACCCTCCGATTCGTCAAGGCCGGCGACTTTCAAGAATTCAACATAGCTGGATACTCGTTTTTCTTGATCAAAGACCGTAAAGGCAAGATCAACGGTTTTCACAACGTTTGTCGACACCGGGCATTTCCTGTGGTACAGGCGAAGAGTGGCACAGCCAATATTCTCAGCTGCAAGTACCACGGTTGGAGCTACGGACTGGATGGCAAACTCGCGAAAGCACCCCGCTTCGATACTGTTGCAGGGTTCGACAAAACACAGCAAAGCCTCCTTCCGGTCAATGTCCACGTTGACAAGTTCGGCTTCATCTGGGCGAACTTACAGGCAGGCGAGCCTGACATTAGCTGGGAAAAGAGTAACGAGGGTGTCGACGAAGAAATGGCAGGTACTTGAGGTATTGCGTTTCTACATGGATGACTAACGTTGCGCAGATGCAGAAATTCAATTTCGAGGAAGAGTTCAAGCTCGATCATGTTTGGGAGATGGACTGTCGGAGTAATTGGAAGTCATTGATCGACAATTACAACGAGTGTTACCATTGTGCTACAAGCCATCCCTTGGTAAGTCTTAGTCCCGTGAAGCCAGCATTGAAAAGAAGCATGTGGCTTTGTTAAGGCCAGCCATCTTTCTCGCGCGTCGGACAATGCTGGATGTGGACCTCTGTTGACTAAAGATGTCAGATTGCTGGAGTCTCTGATCTCAACAAGTACCGAGTGGAGCCTTCGGGCTCTCAGATGCGACACTATATCTTCAACAAAGAGTCGAGCGATAGCCAGTTCAGACGAGCAATAACCTTCTGCTATCCAACCACATCGGTGACTTGCACGTAAGTCGACGAATTGGTCGTTGCGATGAAACGCTGCTGACATCTTTGAAGTGATAACTTTTTCTACATCCAGCGCATGGTGCCGACTTCGCCCACGACCAGCAAGATCGAGAATGAAGTCTACCGCCATAAGAATGCTCCAGATAAAGAGTTTGCCAATATCTGCGACTTCTACAGACAAGTCCTCGAAGAAGACAGGGACCTTTGTGAGGGTGCACAGCGCAATATGGATGCAAATGTGTTCACTTCGGGCGAGCTTCATCCTGATAAGGAGAAGGTATGTGGGCATCGCCCAAGGTCTAAAATCGCTGCCATACAATGTACTCAAGCTGATTGTACACCACTATCTAGGGGCCGATTTTCTTTCAACAACGTGTGCGTAATGCCTTGATGGAGCACCATAAGAAGGAGCAACAAACAGGGCATCAAATTTGGCCGGCGAAACCCAGGATCGCCACTGGGTCGTCCAAGGAAGATGAAGATGAAGCCTTCTGCTCGCACTTGGACACATGTGCAAATGAACGACCAGATTTGGCTTGGTGAATACAGCACGATCATATCTACTTGCAATAAGAACTGACTCGACAAAACTTACAACAGAAGATAGTAGTTTCGGATATTGTTGGGCTCGGAGACATTGCAGATTTCATCATCCTTCTCTTTGCAGCACTTGAATGTTACCGATAACTTGTAGTCCAGTCATAGTGAATGCCAAAGTGTCCTTGTTCTTCGAAACCTCACCGCGGCAGAAAGAGCACCATATAATGGCCGATATTTGCAGCGATGTGAGTTTGCCTACTCAATTTTGGAATGGCAATAACATGGAAACACGAAGCTGCAGATGCACCAATGACTGGTGGATAACCAAGATCGTGGCACAAAATGCGAAGCCAACAAGCATAAAGTCGTGGTACAATAATTCAACTTCAACCTTCGGATGGTTACGTCAGTGGCCAATGCGGCATAATCTGATACGTTGGTACGTGCCCGCACGTAAACAAGTCTAGCATTGCTGGTGAGGCGCTCACCACAGAATTGTCCTTCCACCAAGCATCTCCTCAAATCGCAGAGTGTCCGGCTGTCTCGAAAGGCAAGCCAAACGTTACAAGGCCTACAACGACCCACATCGCCGCGCTAACATAAATCGGCACCACCGAGAAGCCGGTGTACGTCCCGATCAATGAAGCAACAAGAGAGCCGAAACGAAGATTGGTGGCAGCTTGACCCGTACCCAAACCACGATGCGGACCTGGGAAAGATTCGGGTGTGATGGCGTACATGATGGCGTACATGAAGTTCGCGAGCAGGCTGCTCAGGCAATTGAAGGCAAGATCCATGGAACGAGTATTGGCCGCAGTATACCCGAACAGGAAGGCGCCTGTGATGATGGCGGATATACCCATAGACCACCTGCGGCCAAGTCTAGTCCTTACGAAAAGGCTTGCTGATATCGGACCAACGACACCGACGGCAGAGACGATAACGTAGGTCTTGTAGGTTGCTTCCAAGGATCCTGCTGATGGGAATCTTTGCGCGAGGTAAGTCGGCAGGAAATTGAAGAATAAGGGATAGGCGATGCCTGTGAAGAGAAGAGATAGATCAGCTTGGTGTCTCCGACATTATCTGGGAATGCTTACCGATGGTGAGCCAGATGAACCACAGGATGGCTGTCTGCTGTCCCAGTTTGCGAGTCTGGAACAATACTTTGTAATTCATTGGCTTGAAGTCCCGGACATTATCTTTCAAGATCTGAGTGTGCGAGAGCTTTGTCGTTTGTCCCTCTTGTAGGTGGGTGACCATGCCGAGCTGGGTATCGACTTCTTGCAGCATCGCCAGTGTAAGAGGTTCTGGCACCTTGTTGCAACGAGCTACGTAGTTCACAGCTTCAACGGCTTCTGCATCTCTGCCCTTAGCAAGAAGAAAGCGAGGTGACTCTGGCATCTTGAAAACCAGAATCCTGATAAGCGCAAAGGTGAGCGCTAATGCTCCGAGAGTAATCATCACGTATCTCCAGCCCATGTTGTCAGCTTTCCGACAGACTTCAGCATTTGTAGGACAGCTGAAGTTGGCCAGAAACACCCATGACACCAGAGAGACGATGACTTGTCCGAGATTCCACCACGCAGACAGCGCAGTGACCAAGTATTGGTGCGAGCCTGGAACGAATTCGAGGAAAATCATCGAATCCACAGGCACATTACCACCAGCTGCAGTACCGATAATGCTCCAAAGGAAACAGAAGGCGCCAAAATTCTCCATGCCACCAACGATGCAGCCGAATATGGCCCCAATCAGAATGGTCATGTTAAAAGCGAACTTGCGACCTGTAAAGTCGCAAGAAATTCCCCAGAAGGATGCTCCGAAGATCATGCCGGCGTAGTATGCGATGGAACTGACAGATACGCGACTGACTGCAAGCTCCAGAGCGACAGCAGGCTGAATAGAGCCGATGCCTTGGGACCAGCTGTGTTTTGTTTCGTCAGCATTAATTTGGGACGAGAGCAAGTCTCACGGGGTCAGGTACAAATTATCTGTGATCCAGCCGAAACCCGTGACCACGAATAGATACCATTGGTATCGGCCCATGCCAATGTCGTCCATACATTTGGACACAATCTCAGATTTCATGCGGTAAGAATTCGAGATGGATGCCCCATAAAATTCTCGGTTGGTCTGGTCTTCGAGTGGCTCAATGGTACCGACGCCATGGTCGACGTTCGCCTCCAGACTGTAGTTGTTCTTCTTGGAAAGCTCGCTTGATGTCATGATGAAATGAGTATTGCTAGACTTGCTCAGTCTGAACAATGGCTGGCAATACAGCCCTTTGTTTTTATATCTATTGTGTGCCCTGTGTTACTAGATACCATCAATCAGGGCCCAAGGTTCTGTGGTCGGCGAATCAGTCAGCCCGTGGTCAAGAATGGGGGAAGTCCTATCAGAGGCTTAGCGCCACAATCGCCCAATAGATATGCGTCCTCGAATCATCAAGACTGCAAGATGGAAATGACCTGGATTGCAGTCTGATGTTTGGTTGCGCTCGCCCGTTCGTAGATTTGTCGTCAGCACACGCACGTCCACTGCCGCAAACACATCTATCACAACTTTGCACCCACTCACAAATGATACAGGCAATCGTCCGACCTCCCTGGACGGGCAAGAAAGGGCATTACAACACCATATATGTTTTGATCGATGTCAGAAGTCAAATCTTGTCGCACACTCCTTGATGTGATGTATTGCTATTTCGAGCGTCTGGCTGCTCGGGTGTCAACACTTTTGGACACCGTATTGCGTGGCATGTCAGCATCTTCATGCAATGTTCTCACCCTTGTAACATCAAGGTTGCTCAAGGGAAGTGGGAATATATCATTAGTGATGATACGTGTACTATCTAGACCATACTCGATGAAGCAAGCATTTACATGTCGCACTTGCAACGCTGGGTTGCCACCCAGTTCTGTACATCAATGCAACATCCTGCCTCAAAGGATATAAGGCATATGTCAACCATATGAACCGCCTGCCTCGCTGAAGTAATTAACAATCGACCTTGCACATCATTTACGGGACGGTCATCACAAGTCTACGCACACTATCTCGGCAGCGATGACGACCCTCAAATTGGTTGTCTCGTACAAACGACAGTATCCAGAAAAATCGTACAGTCTAGATAGCAGTAGACAGGCAGATTCTCAGATGCATACTCTTAGCAGCGATCAACAGGTAAATTCTCGAAAGTACAGTTTCTGCATATCGATTTGCTAGTTACGTACAGCGGCTCATCGGCTACTAGACTAGTGTCGACACGGTGTGATTGTTGACTTATTCAGGAACTCTATCGAAATACGAACAGAGCTCAATTTGCATTCTGGTAATGAGTGTGATAGTACTCTCCGACTCAGGACTAGAGTAGGCGAGTCCTCCACCAATTAGACAGCAATTGCCTGTGGAGCCGTCTGCGGCCCCTCAGCTGGAGCAGGAGTGCTGCCGATCTTTTCTCTGTTCTTGAACGCCGTAGCCTTTCCGTAAGAGTCTTTATAACTCTGTCCAACACACTCCATCACGGTGATGGGAGGATACTTCGCCGACGTGCCTTCCTCGCGGCAATTGGGAAGACAGTCAATCTTGTAATCTGGGTTGCCGCTGTAAAAGAAGGGCACAGAGTACCCCTCTCTGCCTGACTTGTTAATGACTCTGTGAAGGTTGCTGATGTAGCGATCGTTTGACCTGCATCTGTCAGTTTCCCTCGCTATCGATGCGCTCTTCTCGTCGCAGACTGACCATCTCATGAACATGTTTCCAAGGTTGACAACGTAAGCACCTTTGATTGGAGCAACCTGTAGGATGTCAGCAACGGTGATGTTTCTTTATTAGGTAGTTCCGCTTACATCAAGCCACTCTTCAGTGGATTTCTCCCATACTTGCAAGCCATCCACCTCATCTTGCATAAGCAAGGTCACTGAACCGAAGTCAGTGTGAGCTCCGATTCCTCGCGATAGCTTCTCGTCGGAGTCTTTTGGCTGAGGCGGGTAGTGCAGATATCTCAGTGTGGCAACGGCGCCCTCAGTGAAGTCGGCAAAGTAATCAGCATCGAGGTAAAGCGTTTGTGCCACCACAGAGAGTACATCTCGTGCTAGAGCGTGCATGTGATCGTAGTACTGCATGGATGATTCTCGGAAGAGGTCTGCTTTATTGAATCCCTCAGGCCACTGGTTCGGACCCGAGTTCAGCTTCTTGCCAATGAAGTAAGGGTGTTCCTTCGTGATTTCTTCACCAACGTAGAAGCCTTCCTTTTGGTCAGGATTGGCTCCGACTTCCAGAATCTGCGATCCAATATTTTCGTAACCTCTGTTCCAGGTCGTGTTGTCTAATGAATGGTAAGTTGGCACGACGCAGCAACTAAATTACGGGAGTGTTGTACCTTTGTGCACCCTTTCTTTCTCCGCCAAGGACAAGGCGAAGAACGCTTTGAGACTCTCGAGGACTTCATTTTGAAGCTTCGCAGGGACGCGATGGCCAACAATCTGAAAGAAGCCATTATGCAAGCAGCACTCGCGAACGTCGTTCACGAGCTTAGTCTTCGCTGCTGCATCATCGCCATAGAACACTTTATGATTCGTTAGCACACATGTTCTTAGCAAAGAAACCACATGACTCACCAGAGAAGTCAAGGACAGGCGGTGCTTGAGCTGTGGGTGCCATGGTCAATCTTTCAATTCGATACGAGGGGCAGGTAGTCTCAAGGTCAATGATGCTTTGCGTTGCAAGACTTATGGCTTCCAGACTTATGATATCTTCATATGTAAGTACTTTCCGTCAACAATTGACCACCGTATGTATGCAGAGCCATGCTCTCCGATCCCGGTGTTGTCGGACCCTGCGGCGAAACAAGAGTGGGGGATAGAGGGCAGGAGAGATACTGTACAGAAACGTCGCCACGCGGAGAACGGCACGAACGCGCGGCTATGCGCGACGGAACTCCTCTGTCATATCTTTATCTATCCGCCATTGGTGCCCCAACTGAACGGGCTGGACTTCAGCTCCCCCATTGTCTTTCTTGCAAAAAGCGGCATGGAAGCTACAAACCACTGAGCTATCTTTCACCATACCCCACTGCTATCCCCGTGATACCGCAGAAGAGCATATCGCGCCAGTTGGAGTTGCGCAGTATGCCAGATCGGACGCCATGCATCGCTGCATAGCACGACAGGCCAAGTTGATGGCACTGCTCAGACAGTATATAGAGCTACAGTCTGACTGTGCGAGCTCCGGACCATATCGTACCATCCCAACGCATATTGACATCTCCGAAACCTGTCGAAATGGACCAGAAGAAAGCTCTGCAAGATCCACCATCCGAGGCTGCATCAGGCAGCGAAATTGGCGATGTATTACTGGCGATCGACAAAGAAGCTGAGCGTTCGTACGTGAGGAAACTGGACTGCTTTCTCCTGCCCTTCCTGTCGCTATGCTACTTTTTCAGCGCAGTAGATCGTGTGAGGCTACCAATCCCAAGAGAGACTTGCGTTCTTGCTGACCAGCCTTAGAGCAATTTGGGTAACGCAAAGACAGATGGAATGGATAAGGACATGAACTTCACAGGGAATCAATACTCGTTACTCATCCTGCTCTTTCACGTTCCATTTGGCATCATGGACTTGCCCTTGACGCTCTTGACAAAACGTTTCTCGGGCAAGAAAATGCTCCCGGTACTCATCGTCGGCTGGGGATCTATGGCCACCATACAGGCTGCAGCAACCAGTTTTGCAGGCATGCTACCGCTGAGATTACTTCTTGCAAGCTTTGAGGCAGGATTCTACTGCGGTGTCATCTTCTACCTCACGCTATTCTACACCCGTGGTGAACTCAGCTTCAGGCTTGCAATATTCTTCGGCAGTGCATTGCTAGCTGCTGCGTTCAGTGGTCTCATCAGCTTTGGAGTGTTCCAGATTGAACATCCTGATATACATGGATGGCAATGGTTGTTCCTCATCGAGGGAGGCGCAACCATAATTGTTGGAGTTACCGCATTCTTTTGGCTACCAGCACATCCTGAGAATGCATGGTTCTTGGACGACAAGGAGAAAGCTGCTGCGCGTGCTCGTACACTCCGCGATGGATCGAGCAAGATCAACACAAAGTTAAACCTGAAAGACGCATTCGAAAGCTGGAAGAGCTGGCATTTTGCGCACTGGGCTATAATATGCTTTACATACCCTGTTGCATTTTCGACAACAAGCAATTTCCTGCCCCAAATCGTCCAACGTTTGGGTTACTCGACCGTCAAGACCAATCTCTGGACCGTTGCTCCAAACTGCGTTGGATTTGTCGTACTACTTTGCTTCGCTAAGTCGTCCGACTACTTCCGAGAGCGTGGTTTCCACATCGCGGCAGCGCTTTCAATCTCACTCATCGGTATGGTCATACTCGCAAGTATCGACGCCCTTGAAAACAAAGGCGTTGCATACTTTGCGTGCTTTCTCATGGCATCAGGCGCTTACATTCCATCGGTGCTGGTTCATTCATGGTATACTTAGAACGACTGGTGAACGCTCGGTACATCGCTAACAATTGCTCCAGGCACAATAACAACGACTTATCGGAGTCGTCAAGGGCGGCCAGAACAGGGTTCTTAGTTGGTCTGGGAAACCTTGCTGGTGTCATCTCTGGCGCAACGTTCAGAGTTGAGTATGCACCGTCTTACTGGCCTACTTTGGCAGCTACAAGCTTGTGCAACGGTGTCTCCATTTGTGGAGTTCTCGGGATGAGCTATTGGATGAGACGCGAGAATGCAAGGAGAAACAAGGAGCAAGGGCGCATTCTGAAGGCCGGAGATGTGGATACGAGCATGTTGCCGGACGGCGAAAACTCCCCAGATTGGCGTTATTTTGTATAAGCACGAGCGTCAAGCTTTAGACTGATACATAAGTTTTCGAGGACGAAATCATCATCTCACTGCATGCCTCTGCGATCCATGTCTTGCTCGTGCTTCGGTGAGCGTGAACTCGGTGCAGATGCGGCTTGCTCAGACGGACCGTGATTGAAGGTGTGCGACGACCATTTTCGATTATCTGTCGACTTGCGCCGCTTTCTCATATGAGTACAACAATCTCGAGAGGGTAATCTGAAGGGGCAAAGCGACTGAAGGCGAGGGTCACACTGATGACCTGACTCACGATCATCGGCCCTTGAAATGCGCGATTGCTTATCGCAAGCTGCTGAGTTGCCGTGCTAGGAGATGTCCACGCCTGACCGCCCAAAGTGGGGACATGCGTGGGCTACTTCAGGATGTGTATGAGACGCAGAGCGAATGCGGATTTAGTAGTATCAAACCACATTACTCGACCGGATCAAAGCATACCAAGAATCACAATAATGCTGGACAGGGTCTGTAAAGGCCCTTAGTGTTCGCGTGCTCGAGCTGACAAGACCTGTAGTTCTCGCTCAAAGGCCGGACGGCTGTGGTGACTGGTGGTGCAAGAGGCTGCGGTCTCGCATTCGCACAGGGTCTTGCAGAAGCTGGTGCCAATGTCGCCGTGCTCGATCTCATGGATCCTGCCCCTGAGTTCCACGAGATCAGTACATTGTACTCAGTGAAGACATGGTTCTTCAAAGTGGACGTGAGTTCAGTGGCGAGCCTGGAGAGTGTCTTCTCGGACTTCTTGAAAGAATCGGATGGCGCACTGGATATTTGTGTCGCATGTGCCGGTATCAACAAGAACTTATCCTTCACAGATACTGATGAGACCAGCTTCGATAAGTTGAACTCAGTGAATGTGAAGGGCGTGTTCTTCACTGCGCAGTTGGCGGCCAAAGCCATGATCGCCAACAAGACCACCAAGGGCTCAATAATCATGGTGGCGTCCATCGCAGCCTTTAGGGCAGTCCGAGGTCAAATGTCCAGCGCCTATTGCGGCACCAAAGGGTCGGTCAAGGCTATGGTACCTCCAATTGCCGTGGAGCTTGCCCGACATGGCATCCGCGTTAACAGCATATCGCCAGGCTATGTCCGCACAGAGATGACAGGTATACTAAAACTCTGCCCCTTGTGATACTGGAAGACATGAAACTCTTGCTGACGTTGCGTAGCACCATTTCCTCATCTTCTAGAGAGTTGGAAAGACGAAATCATGAACGGAACTGTGGCCGAACCGGACGACATCCGAGGAGCCTGCATCTTCCTCGCATCAGACGCGAGCCGATATATGACAGGTCATGATGTCGCGGTCGATGGAGGTGTTTTGAAGTGGTGAGGACAGGAGGTTGTATTTCTACATGATGGAGTATGACCGGGTCAGTTGCAGTGGGAGTAGTGGCAGAGGTAAGCCAGGGTGCTCCCGACTCCTTCCGAGGACACTTCGAGTATCCACATCCGCAATGCAGCGGACATAGCTGGAAATACACAGCAAGTATGACAAGATGCGACAGCGCAAGTTGAAAGTATCAAGCAGATTAGTGGTGGAGTCGTAGAGCGCTGGCCAGCACAAGAAGACATCTGACAAAGAGTTGTAACGCGGGTTTTGCGGAGCGAATCGGGAAAGGCGCTTCTGGTCTAGACTATTGCCAAGAACACTCCATCCTCCGATGATCGCGTATCTGGTTTATCTTTGGTTTCTACAATCGGAAGGTGGATCCTCCATCTCTACCCCCACCTTCAACCTTCGTGAAAGGTCAAAGTGATTAAATCGCCGCGGGGTCGTTGAGTGCTGGGCTGCTGCGTACTGTAGCTCCAACTGAGGTGGTACCAAGTGAGGAAAGCTAATGCAATCTAGGATCACGTCAAAATGTCAGCTGATCTAGGATTAACTGAATCAAAGATCGCCTGGACAGATGTTGTTGCAAAGAAGCAGGCGATGAGGAACGGACATATCAAAAAGCATCTCATTAATTCTGTGGACTCGTCTCTTATTGCCCGGATCACAAACATCAAGGATGTTGATTCGTTAACGTTTTTGATCGAGAAGGCGGAGCTTTCCGCCGAAGAGATTGTCAAGGCCTACATTGTCAAGTAAGTCCAAAGGAAGTCGGCGTCTAGCAAGAGTACTGCTGATATCCTGGCCAGTGCTTGCGAAGCACAAACCAAGGTACGTACTACATCAGCACAGATGTTCATTATTTCTAATTGCTTTTTCTAGACCAACTGTCTGACGGAGATATGCTTCGACGATGCAATATCGCAAGCCAAGATTCTTGACAAATTCCAGCAAGAGACAGGCAAGCTCTTCGGTCCACTTCATGGTGTGCCTATTTCGCTTAAGGACCAATTCAATGTGGGAGGTTTAGACTCAACACTGGGTTACGTCGGGCGTGCTTTTGCGCCGGCTGATTCGGATGCTGCCATTGTGGAAACACTCAAAAGTCTCGGCGCCGTAGTAATTGCAAAAACTAACTTACCGCAAAGCATCATGTGGTGTGAGACAGAGAATCCCCTTTGGGGACTGACAACCCACCCAAAGAACCCCAGCTTCACTCCCGGAGGCTCCTCCGGCGGAGAAGGGGCTTTGCTGTCCATGAATGGCTCATTGGTCGGATGGGGGACAGATATCGGTGGCTCAATCAGGATCCCAAGCCACTGCAACGGCCTTTGGGGCCTGAAACCGAGTAGTGGTCGAATGTCGTACCAAGGCGTTGCAGTATCCACCGATGGCCAACAACACGTCCCGTCTGCAGTTGGTCCTATGGCACGGTCTCTGCGCTCGCTCAGCATAGTGACTAAAGCCGTAATCGAAACCAAGCTATGGACTATGGATGCACAGCTACCACCAATGCCTTGGCAAGAGAGCATATTCAACGACTTCTCGCAACGCCCACTCGTCATTGGAATCATGCCCGACGACGGCGTTGTTAGAGTACATCCGCCAATCGAACGGGTCTTCAATGATGCTGTGACAAAGTTGCGAGGAGCTGGTCATGAGATTGTGCAGTGGCCAACCTCGCTCAATGCACACTGCGTTGCGATCATGGTAAGTAGAGTCTCGGGCCATTAGATGAGACATATAGCTAACAATGAAAGGATGAATACTATACCGCAGACGGTGGTGAAGATATCCGGCGAGCAGTTCAGGGAGGCGGAGAACCTTTCATTCCGCACGTCCAAGCATTGATCGATCGTGCACCGCCGATATCTGTGTACGAGTACTGGCAGATCAACAAAAGGAAGGTAGCTGCACAGCAAGCTTACCACATGATGTGGAATAGTATGCGATCTGCGAGTGGACGTCCTGTCGATGTGCTCCTGGTACCTACTATGCCGCACACGGCGTTGCCACACCGCGGTTGCCGATGGGTTGGGTACACCAAGCTCTTCAACTTCCTCGACTACACTGCGCTCTCATTTCCAGCGGGTAAGGTCTCCAAAGAACTCGATGGCGATCTACCTTCTGACTACAAACCTCGAAATGCCCATGACGCATGGAACTGGGAGCGTTATGACCGCGAGGAGATGGATGGTCTCCCTATCGGACTACAGATTGTCGGGCGCAAATTCGAAGAAGAGAAGGTTTTGGGTGTAGCTGAACAGTTCGAGAGCCTACTGGTGTGTTAAGAGCATGGTACGTCATACAAGGATATAGGCATGCCAATCCGACTGAGTCCAGTCATGATTTCTATCGATCTATAGCTTGCCTTGAACTTGGAAAGGACTGTCTGCTTTCTGCCCTGCCAAAGATGCTGACCAGAAGCGATCAACGTCTTCCTCTACCTTATACCCAAGAAGTTGAGGCGACAGACCGGGGTCACGCCAGGCGAGCGCCTCACCCTCTTCCATCTCTCGCATTGCTCTATCGCGTTCTTCCTGCTCCGGTCCGTCATGAAGGTGATATAGCCATTGCTGGCGGTTGCCTCTTTCAACAACCATTTCCGTGCGCGGCTTTCTGCACTGCTCGTAAATGGCCAGCAGACGACGTTTTTCTTCCGGGTCGCGAGGGTTCTCACTACGTCCAAATAGTTCTCCAATCACCGCAGCGTCTTCAAGAGCCATGCCAGCACTATCTTCGTGTCAGAATATTGCTCTATGAAGGAAGTAGATGATGTTACACACCCTGATGCTAGATATGGTAGGGTTGCATGAACAGCATCACCAAGTAGAGTGAATGCTCCGGAGGGGTGGCTCCATGATTCCATGCCGGATCGGATGCAGAGGCGCTGGTAGGAAAGAACCACTGTCAGCAATGATATAAGTAGCCCGATCACTGAGATTCACACACTTACCCACTTGTAGACGGACTCGCAAAGTGCAAGTAGCTTTGGAATACGAGGATCTGTACAAATGCAGTCAGTTTTTTGCTCGTGGTCTCCCGCGGCAATCACTCACCCCAGTCCTTGTACAAAGCACGCATCTCGTCGACATCGCCGGCTAAAGTGTTTGCGCCGTCCAAAGGCATATCGTCGGGTACCAAAAGGACCATGTTGAAGAGCTCGCCTCCCTTCAGAACGTAGTTGACTTTGCTAATGTGTCAGCTGGAAGGTCAAAAGGTTGGGCGGTGCAATGTGGCTTACCCGCGTGAGCGTCGGGTCCAAGCCAGTAATTGACTTGGGGATCAGTAACAAAGGATGCCAACTCGGGGTCCTTCAACATTTCTTTTGTTGACAGAAGAAGGCGGTATGCGAGGTCTCCGGTCAAGATTGGAGGGTCTTCGTGCCCTACCATGATCTCTCGTAGATGGCTATTGATGCCATCTGCCCCAATGACAAGGTCCGCCAGATACGTCTCTCCATTCTCGAGCGTCAATGTAGCATTGTATCCATCGGAAGAAGTCTCAACATCCAAGACTCTAGCTTTGGTCTTGATTGTTGCGCCCAGTTCGATAGCACGATCGAGCAAGCACCGGTGGAGGTTAGCCCGATGGAAGTCCCAGTAGAAGGTACCAGGATATTGTGATGCAGATTCTGCGAAGTCCATGTGGGATATGATTTCGCCTTTCCAGTGCAGCATGTTGACCCTCGACGGTTTTGTGGAGTGTTTGTCTAATGCCTCCTTCATGCCCCAGCTTTGCAAGACACGACTGCTGTTGGGAAGTACTTGGATGCCCGCGCCAACCTCACCGATCTCATTAGCTGCTTCGAAGATTCGTACATCATGTCCAGCAAGGAGAAGCGATATGGCTGCACCAACGCCGCCGAGACCGGCTCCTACAACAATGATCTGATCGCTGTCAGCTGGAACTCAAGATCGTAGTGCACCAACGAAACAGGACTCGCAAGCTTCACGAACACACCTTGAGCTTCGTCTCATCGCTACGATCTTGCTTGCATTTGATAGGCACTGCCGCCATTGATTAGCGTGACCAAATAATGATCTCGGGGTGTCGTCGATCGAAGAAGCCGTTGCACAGGTTAATTGTAAATGCAGTTGTCGTGATCGGTGACCCAAGACAGCGCTGTTGGCACCTATTGGGATGATTTCTATTATGTAGAGCGACCTGTGATTCTCCTCGCACTGAATGTCCACGCATCTCGGCACAATCCAGCACATCCAGTGGTGGCAAAGCAGTGGGGCATGCCCATTGCTGGCAAATCGCTGACGGCACTATCTTGAAATGACTGTCGCCCTACTTGCTCTGCTGACGATGAATGGAGATGCAGAAATCGCGCGGCGAGAACCATGTTCTCGTTATCCGGGCAAGATAGGAGCAATCGCAGCCCCGCATGCAGGAGTGGGGGATCATTTTGAGTTGTCTGCGTCGGGTGACCGTAGGTTTACATACAGTTCTTGACCAAAAGTTTACGGTGCTCATACATCATTAATCGACCGAGACACCTCTCAGGGAGATACTAGTAGATCAATGCTTGTGTTCCAGTGGCGTGCAAGCGTGGTACCATCACATGTGTATCTTGCGTGTCTGAGATCAGTGATATCTAGATCACGAGACTGTGTACCTAAACCTATGCACCAGTACGCAACGTGGGATGATATTTGTGTTTGACATGTAAACGTGCCTATGTAAATACTATTGTAACTAAGCTCATTCTGTTTTCCGAGCCGCTGGCATTAGAGCACCAGCTGGTGGTGGGTTCTTTGCTTTGAACTCATCACACATCTGTTCCATGGTCACCCACTCAACCTGCGGATCGTCAGTCATCGCTCAATCGTTTGTTTGCATCAACGTAACTTACTCCTTCATGCTTGTTGATGTATTCGATTAATCTAAGCCGGCGGTCAGTCTCGCGCAGGTCGTGATTGGTTCTATTGACACATACCTCTCGTGCATGAGGAGCACATGCGGTCTGCCCGAAACATCAGGGTGGCAGGTAATCGGGAAAATACAGATCTTGCTGGGATCAGGATCGTCCGCTAGCTCTCTATAAAAATAGTCGAAGTGGTCTCTCCAGATATCTTCAACGTCCCTCGGGTTCACCCATCCGTGGCTGTTGGCACTGTTCTTGATGAACATCATTGGCGGCAGATCGTCGATATACCAACTGCCAGGAATCTCCACAAGACCGGTCTCAGAACCTCTGACGAGAGGTTTCATCCACGTTTCGGCTTTCTGCGTGTAGTCGATCTTTGTCCATTTATCGCCTGTGCGAAGCCAGTACATGTGGGCATCGTCATGCGACATCGAGTGATCATACTCGATACCGTAACTCAACATCAACTCGACGCCTTCGTGACTGGTCTCCCACCAGGGCGCCACACTTCCACGTGGTGGTTTGCCGCAGAAGTCAGTCAGTAGCTTATAAGTCTTGTCCAAAACATCGCGCTGCTGCTCTAGCGTCATGTCTGATGGGTTCTCGTGAGAGTATCCATGTAATCCGATCTCATGGCCTTGATCGCGCACCATGGCACACTCTTCCGGAAATGTCTCCAGGGTGTGGCCGGGAATGAACCATGTCGCCTTGATGTTGTATTTGTCAAACAGCTTCAACATCCTCCGCGTGCCGTGAGTACCAGCCCAAAGGCCGCGAGAGATGTCACTTGCTGAATCCTCGCCACCATACGAGCCGAGCCAGCCGGCAACGGCGTCAATGTCGACTCCGTACGAACAAAGGATTCTTTTCGGCATGTTGGTGGGTTCGAGCTAAACCCGTGATTGGCCAGAATAAGTGGAGGGTGCAAAGGTTATGGGATTTGGTTGGTAGTGGTTTTTCTTCTTCCACTGTTCTCAAGCGCAGTCTATATGCAGCACTTGAGGCAGATGGCGCGACCACTCTCGTAAGTGGGGAGCGATGCGTAATCTTGCTGCAGTGCGCCCATGATACTAGCAGACCCACATGAATTGATAGTAGGCTTACGATATCTGGAAGTAGCCAGGGCATGATTCGTGAGTACATCTCTTGCGCAAACAGTCTTGGAGGGTTGCGACCGAACATAGTATCGGGCATGACTCTATTAAGGCAATTATCGCGTGCCATTGAGAGAGCACTTGGCGAGGCCGTTCCTATGAGGTACACATTTGCAAATTGCTGCAATGACAGAAATGTAGAATGTTGATCGGTACAATTCTTCATTTTAGACATGTCATCTCATATAGTCATACCCAGTCTTGGCTCTCTCCGGCTCGAGACCTCGTAAAACCTTCATACCTTCAAACACCACCGCCCATCGTATATTGCTCAGATGCTTGGCGACAACATTGATCAAACCGCTAGTAGTTTGCCGTCCAGCCAGACGTTCAAGTCCTTCAGGTCCTGCAGCCGTCATACTGCTTATCAAGGCGTTCATGCTGGATTCGTCGTTCGCGGAGTCGCTAGAGCTTCGAGCGCTGTTAGAGGCCTCATTTTTCCCATGGTGGAACGCCCAGCACGTCAATGTGGCCAAGTACAAGCACCAAGGATAGTGGAATTGTTGATCAACGTCCCAGCCTTCTAGATTCATTACACCATCTCTTAGCAATTGTGCAGCATGCCAAGCCGCTGCGTTTGCTGCGGAGGTCTCCTGGTTTCGAATGATCCATTTTGATCTCTCATAGTCGTGCAAGCTAACAGGTCGACCGATGATATGTCGCGCACCTGCGGCGATCTGCAGGTCGATGACCTCCACATTTAATGTGATATGCGACGCGTGGTAAATGGCCAAAGTACTCGTACTGAAACGGGTAAAATCCGCCTTGGCTGTAGGACTTCCTTTCAGATGTTGCATCGACATGTCCATGCAGTACGTGTCAAAATCGGTCTTCCAGGCGTCGTAGGCGTGACCAAGACGAGGTTTCCATTCCGCAGTGGGACCGGTGGCTCCGAGTGAGGTTTGGTCTCGCCGCTTCATATCCCAGAAAACTGACATCAATCCATGAAGGATCAAGAGACGCGACAACGCGTTGATCTGTGGAGGCGTCGATGTCTGACCAGGGCACATGTATACCTTCAGAACAGCGAGGAAGCTCGGCTCACCGTCACTGGCACATTTCGACCAATCTGCTGCCGACTCTGCCTCCCAAACGTTCGGGCTGCATGGCAGTGTGGTCCGGAGCTCGAAAGCAGACATGCAGAGCGACTGAGAGAAAAGTACCGCATGCTGTGTGTCCCAAAGGAAGCAAAGCAAAGCTAGACGTTTACGCTGTTCAACATCCATTTCCATGCGCCATCGGGTGTCGAGGTCCAAGGAGCCATCTATATGCTCTGGTAACTTGGCAGTTTGGCAATCACTCCGGCGGATGAGGCTAAATCTGTTAGCAGTGTGTACATCCAGTCGCGATCTGCCACCAGAGACATCGCCCCACGGACTCATCCACGACTAATGGCAGAAGAACCGGCTTTTTGGATTATGACTTACTTTATAAGCATTCCATGGAACAAATGTGACATATCGTGCTGTTTCTGTCCGGCTCTCGACTTTCCGAAACATTCTATGAGGAGAATTGTTTGCAAGATGGACAGATCAGGTGACGCGGTAAACCCTCCATGCTGTAAGACCAGTGTTCGTGTGATGTCGTGGATGCAAACAGCTAGACGATGCGCATCCTTATCTCCGTATGTCGCTCCGAGCAGCATCACTGAAAGCAGAAGCAATGGATCCACTTTTGGCGGCTCGAATGTTGCCCGATGGATCAGTGGATAGCTTTTGTTAAAGCGCGAGAAGAACAGATTGACATAGTCCTGCATGGCATCAAGAGTCAGAAGAGGGTGGTCACGTGTAACGGGAGAACCTTCCGACGTCTTTGGGCCTGCGTGGACAATGAGGTCCAAGACGCGGTTGCGTGAGACGTCATCGAGAATCAGCGGCCGTTGCGAAGGCTTGCCCATGAAAGAGTGCCAGCCCTCCGCGTTCGTCAACACGGGCATTTGACGGAGACATTGCTGCTGAGCATTGGCCCGGACATTGATAGAGGTATTAGACTGAGGTTGAGCCTCAAGGCCAGATCCCCACTCTTGCGGATATAGTGGACCAGATCGTCCTGATAGCCCAGCCTGACTCTGTGGGCTAGGAATTGCTGTAGGGCCCTTGTGAACGGAATGAGCTTCCGTTTGGAAATTGCCTCCGTTGTATAAGCCTGCAACGATGGTCAGCATCTTTGCAGTACATCTGTCACTTTGATGGCAACATGGCCACCACAAGGCATATTGCTGGTAGAGTTACCGGTCGCTACATCTGGTGACATATCTACTCGAGCTTGCGGCACAATATTCGCCATCAGACTAGGCTGCTCGAGATCGAAAAGCCAGTTGTAGTTGTTCATTGTCGTAAATGGCATATTGAAAGAGCTTGCCGTGTCTGGCTGGAACAGCTCGTTGAAGTCAATATTGTTCGATGCTGCTGGAAGTGGGTCTAAAGTTTGCGAATTCCAGGGGGTCTCGACAAAAAAGTCAATAGTCTCACTGCCAGCACCCATGGCAGGTGGAAAATCGACCTCAATTTGCAGGTCTTCCGGCGCTACAAAGCACGAGAAGTCCTCCTGCATGCGCGGCTCGGTACTCGAAAGAGATGGAGGCGGTGATACCGGCGGCTCGTGGGCTTGCGGTCGGCTGTCTTGGCCGCTATGAGAAGTATGGTCTTCAAAGCTGGTTGTGGAAGCGTTTGAGTGCTGTGTCGACCTCGGGCGTTTGGTGACGATGTTGCCGTCAGCATCGCGCCATAGTCGCTTGCGAGTGCAGACAACCCCGAGACCCTCGCCACCGGCCTCTTCATCTTTTTGCTGGTGACGGAGAAGGTGGCGGTCTGTAGTGAGCGTCAGAATCATGGCGTGAGCAGCGTTGCTCGATCAAGACACCCACCTAAAAGATCCTGTCGTTTGAAGTGGGCACTACATCGTGGGCAAGTAGAGTTTCCCTGCTCATGGTTGAGCGTGTGACGCTGAAGATGATCAGAGCGATTGAAAGACTTGCCGCAATCCGGCCAATTGCAAAAATGTTTCTTACGTGCTGTTCCAGAAACCATTTTACGCGAACTGTGTCTAAGATGCGAGCGTGAAGAACATGGCAGAGAGCTTTCCTTGCTTCATGCCTGACGAAACCATGCGCAGGCCCATACTCTGCCCGTATCTACATTCAGGTCGACCGAGGGTACTGTCTTCGGTGGGGTCATGCGCATCGAAGATAGGCCTGCGACTCCCGTTGCTGGGGTACGGAATGGCAGGATCAAGGGTGAGCGGGCTTCCGGTTGGAAGATTGGAGCGCCAAGACCAAGAGTGGACAAGTCCTTATCGTACATGCGTTATCTTACGGTAGCTTCCCGGTAGCGCTACACACGCATCCTGCAGCGATACCCCAATCGTATGCATTCGGAGTGCGAGTTCAGGTAACTGGTTATGTAATATGCCAGAGAGTACTTTGTAATGCGTGTGTAGTATTCTTATTCGCTATCAAGCTTGGAAGCTCTATCTGTAACCACGATCGCGTGATCTTTCATCCAAGTCGTGTCATCTACGATGTCACACCTTTAGAGCCTGCTTCGAAAAAAGGGTAATCAGTGTAACCCTTCTCAGGAGGGTCAGCACCATAGAAAGTAGCACGGTCGTAATCGTTCAGAGGCAGTCCCTCGGCAAGTCGCTTGGGAAGATCTGGGTTGGCAATGAAAGAACGGCCAAAGACGATTGCATCAGCATCCCCAGACTCAATCTTGGGCGCCGAGTTGTCTCTGTTGAAGTTGCCGGCACTCAAAAATTTGATATTGCCCTTTGCAAGGATCTGGCGGAAAGGTGTAAGGGAGTTAGGTCTGCCACCCAATTTGCCGCCGTCTGGGTTGCCGGTCAGAGAATCCATCTTTGCTTGTTCGTCAAGCACCTCATCAAAGCGGGGCTCAATCATATGGACGTAGGAAAGACGCTGGTCTTCGGGGAGTGTGGCGATCTTTTCACATAGGTATTCCCAGTGCTCATTTGGCTTGGAGTCGCGGGTATCTTGGAAGTAATTGTAAGGAGAAAGACGCATGCCAACGCGGTCGGCTCCAATAGCAGTGGTGACGGCCTTGATGACCTCGAGAGGGAAGCGGCAGCGGCCTTCAATGTTGAGACCGTATTCATCGCCGCGCACATTGACGTTGTCGTGCAAGAATTGATCAAGCAAGTAACCGTTGGCGCCGTGAATCTCTACACCGTCAAAGCCAGCCTCAAGCGCGCGCTTAGATGCGGCAGCGTACTCCTCAGTCAACTGCTTTATCTGCTGGACAGTCATCGGCTTAGGTGGTGTCTGAGCATAGGGCGATCCGTCCAGGGCGTTGCCAGAGATGGGAATGTCGCTGGAGCTGAGCGGGCTCTCGCCGCCGAGGAAAGAAGGCGTGGTGGCCCGCCCAACGTGCCACAACTGGCAGTAGATGAATGCACCCTTTGCGTGGACAGCATCGGTCACATGCTTCCAGCCTTCAATTTGCTTCTGTGTGAAGATGCCTGGGACGCCAGGATATCCTGCGGCCTATTTCTCGTTAGCTCTGTTTGACTGTACGATAGTACCCGGTGACTTACAAGTCTGCTAATAGGGCACGCCTCAGTAAGCATGAACCCACCCTTGCTGGCTCTTTGGGAGTAGTATTCAACATTCAAATCTCCTGGAACGAAAACACCATCTGCTTCTTTGGGCGCGCGCATGCGCGTGAGGGGTGCTAGAACCACCTTGTGCTCGAGCTGTAAGCGGCCAATCTGAGTGGGTTTGAACATAGAGGTCTCTTCCAAGGCTTTAAAACCCGAAGGTGATACTCGGGAAGGCATTTTGGTGTTTGTATATACTTGGGATGATGTTTTAATGGTGTGAAAAGATGGATGGTTCAGGTCGTGATTGCCGAATATGGATGATCAGGAAAGAGAATCGGTACTTGTAGCTCGTGAGCATCGTGCCCACGAACCGCCACCTTGTCCAGATTGTCCATCATGTAACTTCGTCCCCGTCCACTCGAAGTCTGTTGAAGATCGCGTCACAGCGCGTATCTTACGCCTCTCTCTTACCGCCACTCAAAACGTGGGCGAAAAGTGGACGCTTCTGTAGCACCAGAGCAGAGCGTTGGTGGGACATGATTGCAGTCAACAGAGCAACCCGTGCGCCATCTACGTAGGGATTGAACCTCATATAGCCAAATGTGATAGGATGCGGTAAATTGTGACAGACCAGCGACATATATACGAGCTTGACTTCAATGTTGACAAGTAATTCGTAGAAACCCTAACCCTCGTGTAAAGTATCTCCTGCTCGCATGCATTGATGTCACTTAAAGAAACATACTTCTTCGAGGTTGTTCACTCGGACTCTTGTGGTATCAAGGATGCAAGTTCTTGACGCGTAAATGACAAATGATAAATGATACATTCTTCAATCAGTCTTGTTACTATTGCGGTATAGATCGAACATCTCCACATTTACACAACCGCCGAAGGTGTTGTCGGTTGTGCACGGATTACGAGCTCGAGCTTCTTAGCCTTTGGTGTAATGACTATGAAGGGAGTATTAGCATGTACTTTCAAGTAAAGTTTTCGTGCAACGTAGTGACGATATCGCGACTTACCGAAGTAATTTACCAGCTCAGACGGGCTCAACGGCTCCATGCCCTTCGCCAGTTCAGCGCCCTTGCAATCCCGCAAGAACATTGCAACGCCATATCTCAGCTCCATCCAAGCAAGGTGGATACCAAGACAAGTGTACGCACCAGCACCGAAGGCGCTGTTCGTGGCCTTTGCACCCTTCGGGTTGTTTGAGCTGCCAGTAGGATCGTTGAGATAGCGACTCGGGTCGAACTCCAGCGGGTTGGGGTAGAGGGATTCGTCGCGGTGGTATGTCCAAGCCTGTGTCGAAACGACTGTGCCCGGTGCAAGGTAATGGCCACACATTGTAGCGCCCTGGGCGGGGACAACACGCGGAAGGGAGCCCGGAACAGCAGCGTAAAGACGGAGTGTTTCGTTGATGGTGGCGTTGAGTAGTGGCAATGCCTCCAAGTCAACGTCCCTGAAGCCGTCAGGGACAGCGCTGACCTCTCTCTCAAGCTTCTCGCGAAGTTCCGGACGAGTTGCAATGTTCCACAATGTGAAGGCCAAGGTGTTGGCAGTAGTACCAGATCCAGCGAAGATCAGACTGGTAGCCTCGACCTGGACATCGATATCTTGCAAGGAAGCCTTTCCGCCACCCTCTTTCTGTGACTCTTCGATGACGGTGCTCATGAGGTTGCTGGTGCGTCCTTCCTGTATCGACTTTTTCGCGTTCTCGACAGCCTTCATGCCGTGACCCAAGATGTAGTTGGTGCTGTTGAACATCTGGTTGAGCTTCTTCACGGGCAGACGAGAAAGCACTGCTCTCATCCATGGGTGTTCAGCACCGATGCCGTTGCCGATGAGAGCGAGCTCGAGGATCTTCATGTACTCGGTACGCTGTTGCGGGTCAGTGATGAGTTCGAGAGACGAGGGGTGATACGCTCACTGTGCCGAGTTCGAGAAGCCCAAAGCTCTCTCCAAATCCAAGGCAGCCAACAATGTCAGCTCCCATCAACGACCACCACTTGAAGACGTCGACAACACCATCGTTGTTTGCACCGTCATCGGCGATCTTGTCGACTGCAAGCTGGACCTTTTCGCGGACAATATCTTCAAAGTTCTCTCTGACATATGTCTTGGAGAAACCCTTTGCAAACAGACGGCGACGCAGGCCATGTGACTTTGCATCTCTGAGTGTGAAGACAGAGTGGACAGGAAAGTTGGTCAGCTTAGTGTAGAAGTCGCCTTTCGTGTATCCGCCAGACACGGCATGAATCTGTCGGAACGCTTCGATGTCGAAGACAGCGACTTCATCTGGTGAGATGCGGACAACTGGACCGTACTTCTTGTGCAGTTCATCGATGTAAAAGATTCGCTTGCCTCCGGTGACAGCCGACTTGAGCTGTCTGTTGGTGAATAGCGACATCCATGGTCCAGGTATCGACTTGAGCGGCGAGGTGAGCGCTGTATAGATAAAGCTGACAACATAGGTAGCGATGGCCAAGGAAAGCCCTGCAAGGAGAATCCTCCAATGGCTCATGCCATCTAATGTTGACGCGACGCTCATTTTAACGATGGAAAGAAACAGGAGCGATAGGCTGTTGCACGCAAATGCAGATAAAGATGGAAAGAGATCACAAGCAAGTGTCAGTCAACGGCGCAACTGGTCCTGCAATCATACTTATTGTTTCCCACAATTGTCTACTGCTCGTCCAGTTGCCAGCCATCTGCTGTCGCAACGATGAGGAGCCGGATGTGCATTGCACGGCGAGCACGGGTAGCGGGGAGAGTCACTGAATGATCTAACAGTACCACTTGGAGGCTGAAGTCAATCTGTTGCAGCCAGTGAAAACACCAGGGCAGGCAGATAGGCGAAGGTCTAATTGAATACAAGCTCCGGCTGGTTGTCGATCCATGCATGTACAACTGCCCGATTGGGAGTTGGAATCCTTGGCGGAGATGAAGCTTCTCGTCGGAGGATTGACAGGTTTCAGCCAGCTATTAGACGAGGAATCTTAGTCGATGGCGTGAAGTCGGGGCGTGGCTGGGTTTGCGTTGAAACGGTCTCAGGCACGCAGTGAAGTATGTTTCACATGCTACACTTGTTTGGAAGCACAGCATGACAATATCGATTCCTTGCATGCGATCTCGAACGTACCTTCACGGAAGCATTATGCTGTGTGATATCGCACACATGTACTGCTTTTGCCCAACGAAAGCGGCACCGCAGCTCCACTCCCTCAAGAAGCGGGTCATGCGAGGAGGTCGGATGTCGGCACTACATGCACTCTTTTGAAGGCATGTGATGTGCGTGAGGCGTGGAGAACGGCCAGAAGAAGATGCTGCGAGGATGCATGGTTGACGCGCTTCTCCGCATCCCCATGACCCGGACGGGGAACGTGCGAGACGCAATAGGCATGATGCTGATCGCTATGGGTTTGTCTTCGACAGTGAGCGGCTCGGGGTCGGAGCTCCGGCCAGCTGCATCTTGCATAGCCGCTTTGTCCAAATATTGAGTTCTGCGGCAATCAGGCTGTAGTGATTCATGATGCGATTGCTTGACGTGAAAAAAACGGATTGCAGCACGCGATAAGTGTTGATGGGAGTGCGAAGTAGTGAGACAAGAAGCAAGTCCAGTTGGGATCGATCGGAAGTTCCGGTGGGTTCATTTCGTCTGGTCTGGTCACGTGCACAAGCCACAGGTGACGCGCTCGGCACGCGCTTTCGCGTCTCAATTTCAGAAGACAAAGCATTTCACTCGTCTCGTCTTTATCTTTGTGAAGACACGCGATCATGTGATTTTTAAGCAGCATTGGATATACCCGTACAATTATCTCCAACCCTTACAAGCACGCACAGATATGACCTGTGTGGAAAATCTCGAAGATACGAAGCCTTCGGCTTGTCTGCAGACGATATGCCCTTCCCGTTCGCAGAGATCTGCACACTACTCCAGAGAATAGAAAGTGTTGAGCTTCGCGAGCCACCTTTGCTGCCGGACGAGAAAAGATCCGCGATATGCCTGATTGTGGACTCATGGTTCAAGTCGCACCGGAGCGCCATCAGTGCGCTTACAGTCGAGGGCGCCACCGCTTTACTCTCGGCCTTGTTGCCCGAGAAGAGGCCTGATCGAGTCTACAATCTACAGGCATCTGGTCTATGCAGGATTCTTGCACGCTGTCTCAAACTCCAGTCTCACCGAGCAAAGGACTTGCGTGCATATACCCAGCCAGGTCGTGGAGACTTGGCAGCATGCCTCGAGCGAGTGTTAGATACTGGTGGACCACCTGCAATGCCGATGGTCACTCTGCAGGAAGTTGATGATTTCCTTATGACACTTGCCGGGCACAGTGTTTTCTCCGATCCTTCAATACCGCAGGTGCCGCCAGGCTCATCTGAGGCGCGAGATGTCCTCCTCGCCAATATCTTGAAACGTCTTACTCCGTCGGAAGGCAAATGGCTCCTGAGACTTGTGTTGAAGGATCTCTCGCCACTCAAGCTGGATGAGGCCTATATGCTTAGATCCTATCACTTTCTCCTTCCCGATTTGCTTCGCTTCCAGGCTAAATTCTCCTCGGCTGTGACTCTTCTCAAGGGGCCGCTAAAGGAGTTCCCGGACAGACCTGACATCAGATCTGAACGACTTCTGAGGAAGCAAGCCACTCCTTTGATCAAGCCACAAGTTGGCACTAAAGTCGGTCGACCGGATTTCTGGAAAGCTCGTAGTATCAATCACTGTCTCAAGATGCTTGGAGGACGGCAGTGGGTCCTGGAACGAAAATATGACGGTGAGTATTGCGAGATCCATATCGATATGTCGGTCCCTCCATCTCAATGGATCAAGATTTTCTCGAAAAGCGGCAAAGACTCCACGTCCGATCGCTCCGGAATACACAAGACTTTGGTTCGTTGCTTGAGGCTTGGTCGGCCTGAATGTGGAATCAAGAAACGAGCCATCATTCTTGGAGAACTATTTGTATGGTCGGATCAGGAACGAGAGCCGATGCCTTTTGACAAGATCCGAAAGCACGTTACCCGCTCAGGCGTTCGGATCGGCACGGACGAGGACTCTCAGCGGTATCCAGAAGAACACCTTGCAATCGCGTTCTTCGATCTATTGTTACTTGATGAGGAAGTCGTCATGACGAAGCCAATTGAAGAGCGCCGCCAATGGCTACGAGAAGTCTACACCAAAATCGAAGGCAGGGCCATGGGAGCCCAGTGGAAGATGGTAGACTTCGCGGACAAGGAAAGATCGAAGAAGGTGTTGCTGCAGCAATTTGCGGCGTCGAATGCTGGACGCTGTGAAGGTCTGGTATTGAAGCCATGTGGTCTGCCCTATTTCGCTCTCAACTCGAACACGGACTCTTTCAAGCATGGTTTCATCAAGCTCAAGAGCGATTACATCTCCGAGATGGGTGATGAAGCAGACTTCGCAGTCATCGGCGCAAGTTACAATGCGCAACAAGGACTGAAAAGTGGTGTCAAGCACTTGAAGTGGACAGACTTTGTCCTCGGTGGACTCGTGAACAAGGAAGACGTGCTGCGATTTGGCACAAGACCACAGTATCAAGTGCTCGGAACGATTCAGCAGGCTCACTGCATTCCAAGGCCGATACTGCAGACCGCCAACATCATCGGTAATTTGTCCGCAGAGCCGCACGACCCACAGCAACAGCCCTCTAATTTTGACATCATCAATACTGTGGGTGCAAAGATCGACGCTATCTTCAATTCGCCTCTTGTATTCGAGGTCCTCGGAGCGGGTTTTCAGAAACCGTCGAACTGCAAGTTCTATATGTTGAGACACGCACGCGTCAAGAAGCTGCACCAGGATCGCTCGTGGAAGGACTGTGTCTCGTTTCAAGAGCTACAAGACCAGGCCTTGATGGCAAGATCGGCTCCAGTGGATACCGAGAGCCAAGAAACAAGGCGATGGATCGAAAGGCTTGAGAGAAAGTGCAGGAATAAGCTTGAGAGGGAGAAAACAACGACGCCAAAGTCGGCAGTCACACGCAGTTCAATCGATGAGAGTGGTAGGCTACACCACAGAGGCTCGTTGTCTACGACGAGGATGTCAGCGACTTCTCTGTCAGACACGCGAGTGCCTTTGAATGACATGCAGATCAACAGTGTCCAGCCAAAATCTGCGACCTCTTCCGGACACGTCGCCGGTGAGACTCCCGCCCTAGACAGCATTCCAACAGCCACAGCAGTCAAGAGGAAATTAAAGGATGTTCAACCGACTCCGTGTCCGATGCCGAAGCGACTTTGCGTTACTGGAACTTCACACGCCTCAACCATGGGACGGGAGGCAGCACGTCTAGCTGTGACACAACACTGCCACGCTGCAGTCTCCCATACCAAATGTTTGACAAGCTGCACTCTTAGCAACACCACTATCTACCTACCACCCTGCCTCAGTCACACTCCATACGTCACCCAAACCCTGCTCACCACGCATTTGCCTGTCATTGTTGTGCCTTTGCTCTCCTACTGGGATCGTGCCTCTTTCACTCACGATCCTCTCACTAGCACAGTTCCTGAGTCACAAGCTTACCCAGGCATGAGAAAAGTCGTGTTGGTCGAGTCCAAGCGTGAAAAGGCTACGGAGGACGTATTGAGGCAGGTGCTGGCACTGAATCAAGGACAATTCCAGGAAAGAGTTGAAATGTGGGACTGGAGAGTGCTTGAGGAGCTCGGTGGGCATGCGCTGGCCAGCAGCGGTCGGAAGTGGTTCTTGGGTGCTATGATCTGGGACGAAGTATCACGCTGCAGCGTGTTTGTTTGGAATCGGAGTTGGGTTTGAGCGTTGGCAGTCTTATTAAAAGCCGGGGAGGAAAGGTCATGTGATTTAAAGATACCCCATTATGTTTGTATGAGCTCTTTTGCACGTTTGTCCGTGGTTGTGGCAGTATTCCGGTGGCAAGCACCAGTTTGACTACCACTCAACTGACAGGGCTGGAAAATATCTCAAGCGATCTCTGAATTGAATATACGCCAGTCATCAGGGCCAATATGGTGTGCGAGATTTGATGATTGCTTTGAGTCTAATATTCACCAATCCGTACACGTCAAAGGTCATCAGGACTTTTGATTCCCTGATTCGGTCGCAAATTAGGCCATTATCTGGCAGGCGCACTGCAATAAGCCAATACACCGATCACTTACAGTAATGGATCATCGAATGTGCCTCCACGAAAATACAAAGACTGCTCGCCGTCGAGCTGTGTTGTCTCCCATCGTCTTGCTTGTACTCAGGAACCTCCCCTGCCTCAACCCTCCTACCAGCGAACATCGCAAAGATGCAGTTCAAGCGACTCTTCTTCGCCGCGAGCATCGCTCTCCCAGTCCTCGCGGCACCCTTCCCTGTCGACGACTCGAGTACGTCATTCCCGACATGCATCACATCGCCGCCGTGCTAACAAAGGCAACCCCAGAAATCGTGATCGTCGATAAAATGCCTCCGGTGGAGAGCGCCGACGATCGCAGTGCAATCCTCGAGCGCGATATCAAGATTCCTCAAAGATGGTACTGCGCAGAGGACCCCGACCAATTGGAATACCTATCAGCGTTCGGCCGCAACACATTTGGTATTCCTCCATACTGTAAGGGAAATTGGCAAGGCAAAGAGGATTGGAAGCCGCGTCAGCGTGAGGGTGAGGGCGAGGGTAATGACTAGACTCTGTGTCGAGTGTAGCGGAGTATTGAGCACAGTTCAAGAACAAGCAGTGAAGGATTAGAGATATGGGGGCCGTGGACAAGTGCGCAGAAACCACACGATGACCTGCGGCTTCATGTGACAGAACTGTAGGAAATTCAGATCGCGTGCATCGACCAGAACTCCACCAACTCTAGGCCGTCCACAACCGTTCGAAGGAGAAAGAAACCAAACGAAGTATAGATATTCTTCAGATCATATAAGAGCATCAATTCTTCGAGCAAAATGAGAGAATGAACCTTTGGCGTTTCCTACCCTAACCCTTCTTACCACATCGGTCACGAATCACCAGCGATGCCTCCTATCATTTCATCAAAATATGAAGACAGCCATTCATTCAGCCTGCATGTCCTATCTTGGTCATCACTTCCTACACACAACCTCCCCACAAGGCATAGAGAACACAGCCGCAGTATCAGCAGCGAACGCCAGCCATCCCTCACGCATAGCATCGAACTCAGCATCTTTCACACCCATACCACTTGCATGCTCACGCCAAGTATCATCAGACACGACCCGCTCAGCCATAGCATTGCCCCAAAACTGACGCTGACCGCCAGAGTAAGTGAGTGATCCGACGGTGTAACTGACCTGCGACTCAACGAAGCCGGCCTCCAGTGCCCATCCGATCAATTTCCGACCAGCAGATGGGTGACAGTTGCTCCGATGCCCGACGTCGATCTTGTTCGCTTGCCACTGCTTCAAGGCCTCGGAGGACGGGTGGATGATTGTAGCGGGCAGATCTCCCTCACGCAAAGCGACGAAACCTCCGGGCTTGCAGACGCGCCGCAGCTCGACGATGGCTTTGACGGCTTCGGGGATGTGCGCGAGGACCTGGCTTGTGTAGACGGCGTCGAAGTGGTTGTCCCCGTACGGCAAGGCGGTCACGTCGGCGACTTGAAAGGTGCAGTTGGAAGGTAGGTCTTGCTGCGCTCGAGCTTTGTTGATGGCCGTCTCAACGGCATCGACTCCGATGACTTTACCGTTGGGGATGATCGTCGCAAGCGAAGAAGTGACGGTACCAGGACCGCAGCCGGCATCGAGGACGATGCTATCGGGTTTCAGATGTTGTAAGAAGTAGCTGCATGTGTCGGCGGCTTTACGGCTTTCGTGACTTCGATACACCGAAGCATTGTGTCCCTGTGTGTATGCGAGCTGAGGCATGGCTGTGGATATGGCACTTGCGCATATATTCAAAGGGAGGGCGCCGAGTCGAGCTGAGGTCTGTGTTCGGCTGACATGATAGACTATGGCCGGAGCTTTGCGGCTGAACTGGTTGTCAGCTTCCCTTTCACTGCATTCCAACTCCGCGCTAATATAAATTCTACTGGCCATATGCTGGCAGATCAATGAGGCAACGAGGTAGATACAGCTGATACATGAAAGGAAAGGTTTGATACCAGTTTTCAATTCATGCTCCTACTTCACTCCCGCCGACAAGGTGACAAGACAGCAGTAGAAGACCCAAGACTAATCACTCATCTAGCTGGCAGGAGCCGGCGCCGCGCCACCACGACCTCTTCCACCCCTGCCCCTTCCTCCACGGCCTCTGCCTCTACCTCTGCTGGGCCCATTCAAGTCACTAGGTGGAGGCACGTTCGCATAGCTCTGGGGTCTGAACGCAGTGTTGTTGTGCACGACGCCTTCCATGGGGTCAGTATTGTCGATAGTGTTGTAACCACCCCTGTTGCCGCCTCTGCCGCCACGAGGGGCGCCATTAGGCATGCCGCCGCGTCCACGAGGCTGGAATCCGTTGCCCTGCTGAGGAGCCAAGCCACCGCGGCCACCACGAGGGGCGAAGTTACCACGAGGAGCACCATTCTGCTGGCCTCCAAAAGCGCCGCGGTACGAGCCTCGCAGAGGAGCAGGCTGGTCTGCAGGACGCAGCTGCTGGCCAGGAGGACCGTAGCCGTTGGCAGCGTGCGAAGCGGGGCCGCGCGAGCGAAGCGGAAGGCTGTGCTGTTGAGGCTGTCTAGCCTTGGCTGCTTCCGACAAGGAGAGGACTTGACGGTCGCTGAGGTTAACGACGGCCTCCGATGGGACAGTGCTACCACGGAACGGCGAGCAACGGTCATTCAATGTCGTGCCGCTCATGAAGGTGTGGTCGAACACCACGTCGAGGAGAGTTGTCTTCGTGGTGCGGGTCATGCCAACGACAGTACCGCGCATGGCAATGGGCACTCTACCGGAATCGAGCACGTAGACAACACGGTCGCCGATAGCGAAGCGCTGGCGGGCGGTACGTTGAATAGCGTCAGAAGGCTTGAGTAGAGCAGATCTGGGAACTGCGCTGATCTTCTTGCCGTCCACCTCGCTGTTAGCGGCGTTGTTGGCGTCGGCGGCAGCCTCAATTCTCTTGACAGTATCCCCGTCCAACTGCATGGCCTCGAGCGGCACACGCTCGAAGCCCTTGGTCTCAACGCTCTTGAGCCATTGGCCAATCTCCTTCATCTTCGCCTTGGCCTCAGTCGGATCAGGGTAGAAAGAGGTGTCCTCCCAGCCATCGCCCGTAGGGTTCAAGGCAATGGTAGCGATAAACTGCGGGAACTTGGTCATATATTCAGAGAGGAGAGAGATAGCCTTGTTAGAGTACTCCCAGCCAGACTGGTTCTTGCGGCTGTAGCCAAGAACCTTCAGCTTCTTAGCCTCAAACTTCAAGTTCAAACCAAGGTTCAAGCGAAGACCCGATGAGTTGACATTGAAGGCGGATGTAAGCTTGGAAAGTACGAGAGGATGCAGGTTCAGCATCGTAGCCACGCGGTAGCTGGGAACGTACGGGTCTTGACGCTCCGCGTCCCTTGCAATTTGGTGGCCGAAATCGGTCTCGCGTCCTTTGAGCACGCTGACCCAGACTTCAGCCTTCTGCTTGTCTGCGGTGTGGCCTGTAACCTGCAGAGGGCGACCGTAAGCCATGTCTCCGAGGAAGAAGGCCTTGGTGCCCTCAGGGAATTCTTCGGGAAGCGGCAGAGCTTCACGCTCCAAGAATCGCTGGTCCTCGGAGATGACCTGGTCTACCACAGTCTGAATGGCGTAATCCGGCTCCTGACCAGGAACTGGAGCATACTCTTTGATAAGCGCACCAGACTCAGTCTGCTTCAGGCCGACAAGCATGTCAACCTGAACGAGGCACTCAACCTGACCAATAACAGTGCCCAATCTCTTAGAGTAGAACTGCTCGATGCGGTTGGATTTCTTCTTGAAGTCGGAGATTCCTTGGGGTGGGTGGGGTGTCTGCTGCACATTGTGCCCATTTGCTGGCTGACTGGGATCAAGAAGGCTGTAAGTGAACATCTCATCGGTGGCGCTCATGACCTTGCCCTCGGTGAGGAATGGGTAGCCAACGTGGACAGCCTTGCCAAGATGAGCAATAGCAGTCTGTGTTGCACTGATCTTCTCCTCGTCGTGCAGCAAGGTGATGACCATGCTTTCGTTTCTGCTCTCCTGTTGGAAAATGCTGACACCGTGGAATCCGAGCTGGCCAGCATGGGGCAAGGTGTGCATGGAAGGGAAGCCAGCCAAGGATGCCTCCTTAAGCTTCACACCATCCATGAGACCAACATACACTTCCAGGCCGTCCATAACAGGCAGCTCGTAGATGTTTTCGACACACTTGCAGTGCTCGATGTCCGGAAAGATTCCAGGAAGACTGCTAGGGTAGGTGAAGTCGGTGTCCTTGTCATGAACGAACTTCATCGTAGTGCCAAAGCCGTTCCTCTTGGCCTCAGCCTCGGTCAGCAGATGGTCCCTGGTGGCCATTGCAGGCAGCAAGCGACTCTCATCGATGAAAGGAATCTTGACGACAGCCTCCCATTCTTGCTTCTTGCCGTTCATATCCAATTCGAAGTCTCGAGGATAGAAATCGATGATCGGGCTCTTGGGGTTGGTCATCAAGTCGTGGTAAGCAGTTGGCACAATGCTCTTACTGCGATCCGGCAAGACGCCCATGAGCTGCTGGTAGGGACGGAAAGGCTGTCCAAGTTTGAAGTTCATGTCGGCACCGAGACCAAGCTTGACATCGCTGATCATAGGCGAATAGTGGTGTTGGTAGTACCATGGCCAAGAAGCCACACCACGGTAGTAGTAGAAGAGAACCCACTGCAGACCTTGAACATAATTCTCCGTAAGGTTGGTCAACTCTTTCGTGTTCTCCAGACCCCATTCGAACTTTTCGGTGTAATATTTGTTCTTCCACTCCTTGAACTTCTCATCATACTTCTCTTGTGCCTTGCTTTGCGCCTGCTCGGCGGAGACGTCCTCAACCTTGGCTTTGTCATACTGCTTGAAAACACGGAGAAGCGCGTTCTGAGACTCCTCGTCCTCTTCGTCGTCAGAGTCGTCGCCTTCTGGGCGTGCGGGGAAAGTCAGTTGCTGGTGTCGGTTGCCATCGTCGTCAACAATGTTCCGGCACTGAAGATGCAGGCTGGTCGCAAGCTCTTCAACGAAAGCTCTATCCGCAGCCTTAAGAGTGGGGGGCATGTCGAGCGGACCCGAGTTTCCCTGAGATGTCGCGCGTCCGTTGACGAACTTCTTGATGTTGTTGTAAATCTCCTTTTGGTCGCTGGTGATGGTCTGAACGCCGCCCTTCCTTTTAACCTTCTGCATAACATCTTGTTTCTGAACTTCTTTGTTCTTCATCCAGCTCGCGTCCTGGTGTTCATGCTCGAAATGCCTAAATTCGACATGGCTCAGTTCGTCGAGCAGCATCGACAGCCTTGGCAAGTTGATCTCACCGCCATTGTTGATGTAACCGCCTGCTTTCGGTAGGACCTGTTTGTAGACGCCGAACATTAGAGCCAACGCTCCCTCGTTGATGTGTAAATGCGGCAAATTAGGCAAGAAATCGTTGCCGACAAAGAATGCCATGAGGATGAAATCGTCGATGATGCGTTCCATGTCGAATGGTATCCCCTTATTGATCTCCGGGTCTTTCAATTCCTGGAATTCCAGCTCCAGGTATTCCCGTACAATGCAGAGATGCATCAAGTAGAAATTCTGGTGTTCCAGCTCCTTGCTCTTGCCCTTTGACTGGCGACCGAACGTGACTTCCTCGCGAAGCAAACAGAAGTGGGGGTCATGCGACAACAGTCCCAACATGATCAAATCGGCATCCAGGCCGTACAAACAGTGGCGAACGTTGGGGTCGTAGTTGGGTTGACTCTTGGCCTGACGGATGTATTCCATGACCTTGTGCTCGCCCTCGCCAGGGACTTCGTGTCCGGACAAGACGATCTCACAGCCTTGCCACTCAATATCCTCGCTGACTTTCTTCGCGATGAAGTACTTGAGCTGCTGTGTCAAGCGCGCCATGAACTCGGTTCCAGGCGTGATGCAATTGGAATCGAAAGGCGCTTCCTTGGGCAGCTCGACACCTTCCTTGATGGCCTTTTCACGGGCCACCTCGGCGTCGAGAGCTGTACGGAAACGTCTGGCGCGTTGTTGGTTCATCTTTGCGCGCGGTGCTACACCATCGATGGCCATGAAGAACAGCTTCTGCGGCTTGATTTTGCCGAACAAATGCTCGATGTAATTGAATATCTTTATGAACATCTCATCTTCAGGGACGTGCTTGGTAGCTGAAGAGCCCGAGTCATTGTGGGTGCAGTTGTGAATAATGCCGTTCATGTCGAGGTAGAGGTTATCGAACTCGGGAATGCGGTTCTCGGCGATCAACTGCGAGATGGCAGGATAGCGCTCGGAGAGCCATCTGAAGAATTTGGGGACACCTGGATGTCGCTGTCAGCAGTGCGCGCGCGTGAACGAAGGTGGCGGTCAACATACCCATGGCGGCTGCTGTGTTTCAAGAGTCGCTGATGGTGTGTCTAGTAGAGATAGCGAGGAGGTTGATAGAGGGGAAGCGGGTGACGCGAAGCAGGGCGGTGATGGCGTTCCGACACGGAGTCCTTGGAGAGAAAGAAGGAGGACGAGGCTCATGACGCCGACAAAGTGGTAGTGAACATCGTTCGCGACAATGTGTGGCACGTGCGCTTATCGATAAGAGGCACCTCAGGCTCGGCCGCCGCTTTAGCTCGTGTCGCGCTTTGGAAAGCGCGTAACTCTTTAGCACTTGCGATGCGATCACCGACCAACTGACATACACCTTCCCGTCACCACTACCAAGACGTCCCTTCCCATCTGCTATATCGCCCGCTTCTGATCAACGAGACCAGCATCAACATGGCCGACTCAGGTACGTTATTATCGAGCAGCGCATCTCTTAGCACAGCATGTCTTCTCTCCTTGCGCGCGAGACGAAGCGCCTGGCATGCGTCCCTCTGGGCGGAGAAAAGAAGCAAGTGTTCGAGACAAAATTACTCAATGCCCGCACGCGTGGAGGCCTGCGTCGCGAGATCAAGAGCGTTGACGATAAGCGCGACAAGTCGGCATCGACCCAGGATGTTCACATCGGCGAGACTCCGTGCGATGATCCTCTGTTGAAAGATCAATCTCTCGATGACGAGTCGCTGCTCAGATTCCTTTCAATGCAGAAGGCTCTTCATGCACCCTGGACGCACTGTCGGCGCTGTGGTCACTTATTGCATGCACGAAAGTTTTATCAGAATTCACTCACTAACATTCCTCGCAGCCAACATGGCACGAACCGAAGATGAGGAGATTGTCCAGAACAAGCTTATCAATGAGGAGTACAAGATCTGGAAGAAGAACAGCGTGTTTCTGTACGACATCATGTACAGCCGTGCGCTCGAATGGCCGACCTTGACCACTCAATGGCTGCCAGACGTGAAGGAACAGCCCGGCTCGACCTTCCGCACGCACCGTTTGGTCATCGGCACCCACACATCTGGTCAAAAGACGGACTACCTTCAAATCGCACACATCAACCTTCCCAAGCCACCCGCGGCCAACCTCGCCGACTACAATCCCTCTACTGAAGAACTTGGCGGCCACGGTGCCAGTAAGGAGCAGATCAAATTCTCTGTCGTGCAGAAGATTCCTCACCCTGGTGAGGTCAATAAGGCCCGCTATCAGCCACAGAACCCGAACATCATTGCGACTTTCTCTCCCGACAACAACGTCTACGTTTGGGACCGCACGAAGCACTCTTCCGTGCCAGCGGACGATACCCCCAGGCCTCAAGCGACGCTCACTGGACACACTGGCGAAGGCTTCGCTCTTGAATGGAACCCTTTCACCGAAGGCCAGCTTCTCTCGGGTGGCGAGGACAAGATTGTGAATCTGTGGGATCTGCCCCGCGATTTCTCCCTGGAAACGAAGACTCTTAGCCCGGCTCGTCAATTTAACCACCACAGTGCCACAGTCAACGATGTGCAGTGGCACCCTGCCTACGGCAAAAACTTCTTCGGTTCCGTTTCGGACGATCTTACTATCCAGTTCATGGATCTTCGTACAAAGAGCGACTCCAAGCCCGCCATCATCTTTAAGAACGCTCACACCGATGCCATCAACACACTCGCCTTCCACCCGACAATGGACAAGCTCCTGGCGACTGGATCTGCTGACCAAACCATCGGCCTCTTCGATCTCCGCTTCCCCAACCACGGCAAGATCCATTCACTCGAGGGCCACACCGATGCCATCACCAAGGTTGACTGGCACCCCACCGAGGATGCCATTCTTGGTTCATCGTCCAACGACCGTCGTACTATCTTCTGGGACATCAGTCGCGCTGGACAAGAGCAGTCTCCCGAGGACGCCGAGGATGGCCCGCCAGAGATGCTCTTCATGCACGGCGGCCACACCAACCGTGTCAGCGACTTCTCCTTCAACAGAAACGATCCGTGGGTTATGGTCAGCGCCGCCGAGGACAATCTGATCCAAGTCTGGCGCGCTAGCCGTCAACTGGTCGAGAAGCTTCCTCCGGGTGTCATGAGGAAGGAGGTGGAGAGCACATAAGCGACATTAGGAATGCCACGACTGTATCGATAGAAACGTGGCTGGATGTGTATTTGGTAAGCAAGGCGCCAGGCGTTCGGGAACCAGCTAGGGATTCCAATATTACTCTTAAGGGATGACGTAAATTATTCCTTCACAATCTGTAAAAACTCTACATGCGATTGTTGGATCTCGGAATGGTTTCAAAGCGTGGTCGATTTCGGTATCGTTGCTACAATGTCGTGCGTCGGATGTTGGCGTATGATGTCCCATGCGTAGGAACACCCATGTCGTGATTAAAATAAACTGCACCCGAGAGCGTTTAGAGCTGCTACTACTACTACTACTACT
>LJJI01000195.1:0-81879 GCA_001553865.1 Cladosporium sp. BSL10
CCCATGCCCATGCCCATGCCCATGCCTGCCCATGCTTGATGCCAATTAGCCCGAGCCACAGGCGGAGCATTCGCCCTCCCACTGCACTGCACTGCACCTACATCAGCACACCACAGCACAGTACGGATAACGACGCAAACCTCGTCTTCCCTGCCCTGCTCGCAACACCATAACAACATCATCATCATCCACCCACCCATTCCCCGCCGCCAACTGACACGACACCACCTACACCCCGGCCTGACCTCTCTCCCACGCCATGTCCGCTGCAGCGCAGCCATCAACGCTGCCTCGCGAGCCCTCCTCCCGTCGCCAACCGCCTGCCGCTTACGCAGCCCCCACCGACCGCGACCATCGCCCTCATCGCACCCAGAGCACCTCCTCCCGCTCGGCTGCCGCGTCCAGTGCACCGCGTCGCACAATGTCGCAGACCCAGCATACCTCCTCGTCGCAATCCCACTCGCGGAACCCCTCCAACAACCTCCAGAACGTCGCGAGGCTGGACGCCGAGCAGTCGAACGTCGCCCAACCCACCGGCTCGCGGAGAAGCGAGTCGCGAGATAATGCAATGGCCGCCCAGCCGAGCGAGTCCTCGAGAAGCGCTTCCGGCCACCCCAGAGGGCATTCACGATACAACACAGAACAGCCACAGCCCGCTCCGTCGGCAGCAAACGGCGCCGCGCCTTCAGAAGCCCGGTCGTCAAACACCCAAAACCTGAGGAGGAGGACCACCATCGACACTCAGACAGGACACTGGGAGCTTGGAAAGACGATCGGCGCTGGTAGCATGGGAAAGGTGAAACTGGCACGGAACAAGGAGACTGGAGAACAAGTTGCCGTCAAGATCGTCCCCAGAGGCTCCAACGATGGAGAGCACCGCACATCTGCAGAACGCGAACGGGCAGACCATAGCAAGGAGGTCCGCACAGCGCGTGAAGCTGCCATCGTCACCCTGGCCGACCACCCTTACATCTGTGGTATGCGCGACGTGATCAGGACGAACTACCACTGGTATATGCTCTTCGAGTATGTCAACGGAGGTCAGATGCTCGACTACATCATCAGCCACGGTCGGCTGAAGGAGAAGCAAGCGCGCAAGTTCGGCAGACAGATCGCGAGTGCTTTGGACTACTGCCATCGCAATAGTATTGTGCACCGAGATCTGAAGATTGAGAACATCCTCATCAGTAAGACTGGAGATATCAAGATCATCGACTTTGGATTATCGAACCTCTTCAGCCCAAGGAATCACCTCAAGACGTTCTGTGGCAGTCTCTACTTTGCCGCGCCGGAACTTTTGCAAGCGAAACAATACACGGGTCCCGAAGTTGACGTTTGGAGTTTCGGCATTGTGCTGTATGTGCTTGTTTGCGGTAAAGTTCCATTCGACGACCAGAGCATGCCTCAACTCCATGCCAAGATCAAGAAGGGAAATGTCGAATATCCACCTTGGCTCACACCCGAGTGCAAGAACTTGATCTCCAGGATGCTTACCACCGATCCTAGCAGCCGAGCGACGCTGGCAGAGATTATGACCCACCCTTGGATGACGAAGGGCTTCAGTGGTGCACCCGACAACTACCTACCTCAAAGGAAGCCTCTGCAGTTACCACTGGACTCTGCTGTCATCGATAAAATGACTGGTTTCGACTTTGGTTCTGCCGAGGCCATCACGGCTCAATTGACCAAGGTTCTGGAATCAGAGGATTATCAACGCGCAGTCAGGAGCGCCGAAAGAAGGAATGCACACCAAACCCCAGAAGTCGAGAAGAAGCGAGGCGTGTTCGACTTCTACAAGCGCCGCAACTCCACGACGAGCAGAGACACCCTGAACACGCCATCCACCGAAGCTGTACAAGTTGGTACCGACCCCATCAACGCATTCCACCCTCTCATATCTGTTTACTATCTTGCCATGGAGAAACAGGAGCGCGAGGCACGCGAGAAGAACCCAGGTGCCCTTGAGATGCCGAGGACCGAAGGAGAGCAGCTTGTGCAAATACCTGGTCTACCGGAAGTACCGCAAGCTGCGTACACCAACTCCCAAGCATACGAACTTGCTGGCGAGAAACCCACTGGCGGACGCTCTCGACCACGTGCTAGGACACACGGAGAAGATGAGGTCACAGAGGGTATGAAGAACGTCAACATCAACGCTGCTCCATCGCCAACGAACCCAGCTATTGTCGAGCCATCGAGCGGGCAACACGCACCACATCCTGTACGCAAGGAAAGTGCAGCGGCTGGGCTTCTGCGTAGGTTCAGCACAAGGCGTACCAAAGATGCCCCAGACCGCAGCCACCCTCCACCTGCACTGGCCGTTCACTGGCCGAGCGAGACACCGAAGAAGAGTTTCTCAGTGCGTCGAACTAGAGATCCGAGCGCGACTGGTTTGAGGCCTGGGTCTGCTCAATCTCGACAAGGAGAAATGCTCACACCACCGCAATCAGATGCGCAGCAGGACTCCAAGAGTAAGCGCGGTGGAGGGCTTGGTCGCAGTGTCAGTGTCAATTCGAGTGACCTTAGAAGGCGCCTCACTAGGCGTGGTGTATCTGAAGGCACGTCAACGAGGCCTCCGATTTCCACATCCAACAGCCATGACACCAGGCAATCGATGGATCAATCTCGCAGCGACCATGCTGCATCAGATATCGAGCCTGTGACGAGCGCGCCCACCGGCGTTGCATCGCGTACAAAGTCACTCAACCAAGGAAGAAGACAGAGCATGCAGACTCGTCGTACCCGTCGTGATGGAGCTCGTACCTCCGACGTTCCGGAAGAAGACGAAGCCGATGTTCGCAACGAGATCAATGCTGAATCTCCTGGTAGCCCGCCCGAGGCAAAGCCGGTCTTCCTGAAAGGATTATTCTCCGTATCCACAACATCCAACCGCCCTCTCAAGGTCATTCGCGCGGATATAATTCGTGTTCTTGCTCAACTCGGTGTTGAGTATAGGGAGATCAAGGGCGGCTTCGATTGTCGCCATGCTCCCAGCATTGATATCGCTTCCAAAACGAACGATGAATCTATGCCTAACAGTCCGCCAAACGACCAGCACAGACGGAAAATCTCTTTCAGCGGCTTCCGTCATGAACCCTCGCGGGACGACATGCAGCGTGCAGCACAAGGAGGCTCATCGCGCAGACCTCCCGGCTCTAGCCGCGGTGTCGATCACAGCTATACCAACTCGGAGGACTCTGACGAAGAGCCTTCCGCGCTGCAACAACAGCACGCCACCAACACATCACGAAAACAGCGCGCCGCAGGCGAAACCAGCACCCATGTGCAGAGCGACCTTGGCACCAGCATGGCTCTGCGCTTCGAGATCTTCATTGTCAAGATCCCTTTGCTCAGCCTGCATGGTATCCAGTTCAAGAAGGTGGACGGTGGCACGTGGCAGTACAAGAACATGGCCCAGACCATCATCAGGGAGGTCAATCTCTAGGCTGAAAGACAGCACTTGGGTTGGGTAGCATGGTCAGCGTTTCGGTTTTCTTTTCTGTCACGAGGTTCGAGCATTTCACCCGGCATCAATTCATCAACAGACATCATCATTATTTCGGCAACATCAAAAGAGCTAGCCTCCCTGATTTTTTCCCCCCCTTCTTGGTCCTGTTTTTCTTTTAATCTTCGCGTTGTGAGCGTTCGAGGCGAGGGAGGCTTTTGTGTGTGTTTTTGAGGGGGGGTTTTCCAATCTAGAGAACTACTGGGTGCAAAAGGGCGTTTGTAATGGATTTGCCTGCCTTTTCCCAGGTCAGAAGATTTTATTCATTCCAAAATTGGTGGGTTTCCTTTGCCGACTGTGGTGAGCGAGCGCCCGTGAAGTTTTCGTTTTCATTTTATTTAGCATGGATACGACACAAGAATGTTTGACGGTCTTTTTTCACTGGCTCTGTGGTGTTTTTGAGTTGAAAGTATGATTTTGCTCCGCTCTTCTGCGGTGTTCGAGCCGCCAGGTGGTTACGACTTGTTTCACTGATGTCGGCTCGTTTTGGGGTTGAGTGGAAGGGAGTGGAGGGTTGGAACCAGAAAAAACATCATATGATTTCATATCTGCAGTGGTGCTCGTCGATTATCTAGTTCTTATCATATCTATACCCGGGATGACTCTGATGCATGCAAACTCGCTGCCAGCACGCGAAAACAAAAACGGGCCATTTATCAAGAAAGGTTTACTCGTTCGCAACACATAAAGAGAAGGTCCGGTGAAGCTTGCTTGGGACGGGAAAACGAGCACGGCAGATCGCTCCTTCAGTACCGTCCCACATCGCTCGCAGACTCGAACTTCTGATTCGGCTCGCTACTGCTGCTGTCCTTCTTCTTCCCCTTGCCCGTCCGCAGAGACCAGTTCGCGGCGTGCCACTGCCCGCCGAACGCAGGGCCCGGGTGCAGAGCGCTCAGCAGCACGACCGCCAGCGCCACCATCGCGCCGTCCAGGACCAGGAAGTCCGTCTCCGAGTTCCATAGCTTGCCCTCGAAGCCCTCCCACAGCTCCGCGGCGCGGAAGATCGAGCGCGCCAGGATCGCGACCGTCGCGAGCAGCAGTGATGCCAGGAAGGCTTTGAAGCTGAGGCGCGCGCGCACGGCGTTGCGCTCGGGCGACGAGTCGTCGGTGCCGTGCCGGCGCACGCGCAGGAAGAAGTCCAGGCCGACGGCCAGGAAGACGCTGAGCGAGACGGCTTGCAGCACGAGGCCTGCGATCATGATGTCGATGCCCGTGCGCTTGAGGTCTTGCTGGTCGTCGGCGGCGGTGTCGGCGATGCCGCCGCCGGCGGCTTGCAGGACTAGCGAGAGGAAGTCGGAGGTCATGAAGGTCAGGGCGACGGTGCGAGGGGCGAAGCGCGAGAGGGAGACGTTGTAGATCAGGAAGATTCGGGAGAGGGTGAGGTAGATCGCTGCGGTCAGGAAGACGGGTGCGATTGTGAGGGCGATGCTGGGGAGTGGGTGTTAGTGATTGAAATGGGTGTTGGGTGGTTGGAGGAGGGAGAATGTGTCTGCTTACAGGTAGATGAGGAAGGCGGTGTCGTTGAAGGGGTTGTCGTGCAGCACGATCCTAACTGCATAGCCAAGGACTTCGAGGATCAGACCGCAGACCATGCCGATCATGAAACCCCATGTCTTGAAGTAGGCTCCCAGAGCGATTTGTGGGAGGATGAAGACGCCGAAGATGACAGTGAAGGCAAGGTTGCCTCCAAAAGATGCTCGATATGTAAAGGGCGATTGAGCGAGGCAGCAGGTGTCGAGAGTGCACAGAGAGCTGGGAATCTCAAGGTTGCAGTTGGCGTATGGATCGATGGCCATCTTGACGGTGGTGGTGTTGGAGACGTGAGGTTGTGTTTTGGGAGGTATCGCTGTAAGTTGACAGATGTTCGTATGGTGGGAGATAGCTGATGGCGGTGACCCAAATGAGGAGCGTCGGTGATTGTTGATACGAAGATATCAGGCCACCCTGTGCAAAGGCACGAAAGAGTACGGAGAGGCGAGGGTCGTCAGGAGGCTTTGTTTGGTGCGACTGATAACGGATGTGGAAGGATTGTCCTCACTTTGCTCTGAACTGTCTGACTATACCACACTTCATAGGGGAAGACCGGGATACTTGTATCATCTCAGGCTGGTGACTATGTCGTCGCTGGCATATAGAAGAACTCCACCGGGAACAGAACACGGTACGCAGGCATAACGCTGACAGGCCAGTTCGTAAATCGCCAGGTCCACAGTCTACGCAATGGCACCTAATTGAGATAGATGGCGGAGTCAACCGTAGGGCTTAGCATTGTTCGCCATGTGCAAAAAAGTAGTGCCGGTCTTTGTTCTGCACGGTGATTGGTCGGTTCGTATGCCAGAGCGTAGCTGCGGCACCGTGCGCGAATCCTGAACAGGCATCAATGAAGCGGCAGTATGCCATTGGCGCTGTCGCATAAGGAATCGCGCTCCTTCATGGCTGAGCCTCCATCGTAGCGCGTTGTGCGACCAAATTGACGGGACATGCTGCTGGGCTGTTTGAGAGTAGGACGCGGCCGATGTTGTGGACAAAGAAAGAGCTGAAGTCTGAAGTCTGCTTCCGAGACAAACTTCGGAATGCTTCCGGAAGGCGGCACAATTACGGAACTGCACGCATCTGCTGCCTTCAAAATCGTCCTCACGCCTCCCTGTAGGTACTTGGGTAGGTATGGGTTTCTTCGTGGTGACTTTACCAGAAATATATACCCAGTGATTCCCTTTGTCATTGGGATATCCAGATAAGGTATCACAATTCGATAACCATGTGTGACGACATCAGATAGAGAGCAATGAAGACATGCATAGATCTGTTTGTGCTTGGTATACACTTGCACTGCTGGAGGTATTGCTACTGCAGGACAAGGTGATGTTTAAAGCGGGTGCAACCAGCTCGCATTAATACTGATCATGCCAAGCCAAGCAATCCGCTTGTTAGCCTAGCAATAAGCCTTTCATCTAACATCTTGTCTCGTACAAACACTCGGTGTCAGAGACCTCGTATTACAATTCGACCCTACAACAACGTGTCAAGACAGAGTCATCTTCTCTCGCCATTCTCGAGCCACATATTCTGTGGCGAGACATAAGCGCTGCGCCTCTCAAGCTGCGAGGGCGCCATCATGGTACACTGCACACTACTGTACTAACGGGCTGAGCTAGAAGGGCATGACGCGCATGGGAGTGAGCCAGTAGTGACGAGATGGCGCCTCTCAGTGGTATGCATACCACCAAGAACATAAACTATGCATACCACCAAGAACATAGACCATGCACACCACCAAGAACATAGACCATGCACACCACCAAGAACGTACAGTATGCACATGCTTACCTGACCCAACAGCAGCTTAAGTCGATGCGAATATCCCCCAAATCTCGAGGCTGATTCATCTAGATGATTCCTGACAAACATTAGATTGAAAACACCACTCCAGCCTCGGCATCGAGTCTTGTACCGAAGACAGCCCTGTTGTTCACAAAAAATCTGTTACTAATATTGTAGGCTTGCAAATCTCTTGACTCGCTAGACTCCAATGGTTCGGGTTCTGATTTCTGACTTTATCGGCGGCTCCGGATGTGTGCCGGCTTTCGCTTCAAAACGTTTTGACCCACCAACCCTTTTCAACAATCTCGCGTGCGTGGTGGATTCAGGCACAGCTCCGCGCATTGCTTCTTCCCCAGGGAATCTAGACCTGCTGCAAAGATTGTCAGTAGTGACACAGAAGCTTCTAAGCTCAACGGCGAGCATATCTGCTATCTTCTCGATCGCCCTGCAAAGCGATGACGTCGGCAAGGATATGAACCTTCACGACGCATGACCGCGGATTAAAGTTCTTGGGCCAATATGCAGGTAACGATGCTTGGGAGAAATAGCGCCGTGTTGACAAGGCTTACAAAGAACAGTTGGGGACGAACGCGACGCAGGTGGAGAGGCAGACCGGCCAACTTATTCTCCGTGAATCCCTTCTGTTAACCCCTGCTCAGTCATCAGGGAGAACGGCGGCACCCTTGAGAATCTCGGTTGAGAAGGAGATACGAATATCGGTGTGAGTCGGTGCTTTCTGCCCGGCTACCGCGCGAGAAGTCGGCTATGCGGCAGCACCAGCACGATCACACGGCTTTTTGAAGATATAAGCTTTTCATGAGCCAATGATGATCACTGGCAGTCGCCAGGACGGCCCAGCCCTCGAAGTCTGTCGGCGTTAGGGCAGCATAACTTGCATGGCTGACGTTTTGTGCAGAAACGGAATGTTCGTTGCCATGATCGCCACAACATACCTCGGTCCCCTGCGAACACACGGGCCCGATCAATCTGGCAAACCGGCCGTACGCAAAATCTAGTTTGCAAGTCTTTTGCATGTAGGTGGATTTTTCGGTGTTTAGTCATTTTCCTCCTGCCCTTATCCCCAGAATAAGTATATCTTGTGCGCCACCGTTGGACGTTTGAGTTGCTTTTGATCGACACTGGACTATTGGACTCTTGGGACGATTACATCATACAAGTAGTGCTGCCATCACTACATCATCCGCCGTTCATCCTACAAACATACACGTACCCAGGACTTCAGTACCAACAGTGCATACACACCAACACACGAAACCCATTGCCGCCATGGCAGAAAAGGATCTCGAGTCTGGCAAGGCCGGCCAGCTCTCACACATCACACAAGTTTTTAACCACGCTGGCATCACACCCGAGGTTGAGAACCACAAGTACGAGGGATCTGGAACTGAGGAGGACCCATACGTTGTCAACTTCATCCCAAATGACCCTAGGAACCCAATGCTTTACAGCCAGACGAAGAAATGGAGCATTACCGCACTCGTCGCTATCGCCACACTTGCAGTCGCCTTCGTCTCGTCTGCCTACTCTGGAGGCGCACGACAAATCATTGTCGAATTTGGTTGCAGTCAGGAAATCTTCACACTCGGCATTTCGCTTTTCGTTCTCGGTTTCGCCATTGGTCCTCTGATCTGGGCTCCCATGTCCGAGCTCTTCGGTCGCCAAGTACTCTACGTTGGCACCTACGGTGCCTTGACCGCATTCAACGCCGGCGCCGCTGGTGCTAAGAACATCGAGACACTCATCGTTCTCCGTTTCTTCGCTGGTGCTTTTGGTTCCTCACCTCTCACGAACGCTGGCGGTGTTATTGCCGACATGTTCCCTGCTAGGGAGCGTGGTTTGGCTGTGACCCTTTTCGCGGCGGCTCCATTCATGGGTCCTGTCCTTGGCCCCATTGTTGGTGGTTTCGTTGGCGAGACTGTGGGCTGGCGCTGGGTTGAGGGTGTCATGGCCATTTTCACTGGTGTTCTCTGGCTCATGGGCTGCTTCCTCTTGCCCGAGACTTACGCTCCCACCATTCTTCGCAAGCGCGCTGCCGAGCTCTCAAGGCGTACCGGAAAGGTCTACAAGAGCCGTGGCGACGTCGACCAGGGCCCTACTACTTTCGGCAAGGTCTTCAAGACTTCTCTCTCTCGTCCCTGGATCTTGCTCTTCCGCGAGCCCATTGTCTTCCTCATCAGCATTTACATGGCCATCATTTACGGCACCTTGTACATGCTTTTCGGTGCCTTCCCTATCGTCTACCAGCAGAACCGCGGCTGGAGCCCAGGTATTGGAGGTCTCGCCTTCATCGGTGTGGCCGTCGGAATGATTATTGCTGTCATTTACAGTATCTGGGACAACAAGCGTTACGCGAAGCTGAGCGACGAACACAAGGGTTTCGCACCTCCCGAGGCTCGTCTGCCCCCTACTATGCTTGGCGGTATCGCAGTGCCCGTTGGCCTCTTCTGGTTCGCATGGACTAACTCCCCGAGTATTCACTGGGTCGTCTCCATCCTCGCTGGTGTTCCCTTTGGCTTTGGTATGGTGCTCATCTTCCTCGGCATGATGAACTACCTGATCGATGCATATACCATTTTCGCAGCCTCGGTCCTGGCAGCCAACGCTGTACTGCGTTCGCTCTTCGGCGCTGCCTTCCCACTTTTCACCACTCAAATGTACCACAACCTCGGCATCCATTGGGCCTCCACGATTCCTGCGTTCCTTGCCCTTATCTGCGTGCCTATGCCTTTCCTCTTCTACAAGTTCGGTCCTCAGACTCGCGAGAAGTGCAAGTTCGCCGCACAGTCCGCAGCGTTCATGATGAACCTGCAAAAGCAGGCCGACGCCGCAGCCAACGCCGCATCGTCAGAGTCTGATGCCCAGACTGTCTCTGGATCTGCTTTCACTGCCGAAGACGACGAGAAGATCGACGCCCAGAAGGTGAACGCAGAGCGTCGCGAGTCTGAGGAGCAAGAGGCCATCGACTACTCATTCCAGGATGAGACCCGCGGTGAAGGTTTCGCTCCCATCCGCCCGACCCAGAGCAGGCCCGATGGCACCGCCACGAAGACAAGCTACGAGGGCAACCCCTTCGATCTTGACCGCGTCAATACTCGCGAGAGCTTCAAGAGCAGCGGCGTTGGTAGGCGCAGCCGTTCTAACTCGAGGGCCAGCAGGACGAGCAGGAAGTGATAATCTCACTATGATCTCTTCTCTCGTACATTTGTTCGGCATAATTATTTTGACACTTTAGCATGGCGTTGGTGGTGCGGCGTTCTCTTTACGAGACGCCGAGTGGTTGTGAACTGGTTTTGATTGCTACAGGCATGGACCGATGGTTGATACCCACCAAAAAGCGAGGGCGATGGACTTCGTATTTATCTTAATATTATACATAATGCATACTAGATCTTCAAAAACCCCGACTCCAGCTCATAGTACGTAGTGACATGGTCTGACCTCTAGTGCTTTCCAGTGGGGTGACTGTATTGGTATGTATCTGCAGCCATGCCTCGCGCGCTTGCGATCGACCATCTTGCGTACCAAATTAACGCCGAAGGCAACGAACACGCCACTTGACCAACACATACGTATGTTCAGCCCCCAAGCATACTGATCCGGTCACAGCATAGTATGCAACTCCGCGCATGCAGTGATACCGCACATTCTGAGCTTTGAGTCCTCAGCTCTGCACCCTCAGCTGAGACGACTTCTGTACAAGATGCCCTCCATTGCTCATCACGATCATTGAAGAGACTTGAGAGGGCCCAACGTTCGACTACAACTTTCTCCGCATCTACAGACACATTGAAGATTGTGTGGCACAGATCAAAACACAAACGACACTGCACACTTCACCATGTCAACAACTACTTCGATTGCCTCACTGACTGTGAGCGAGCTCCGTTTCCAGGCGTCTTTGGTCTCGGACTACTCGCTCGTCGAAGCTTTGTCGGACGCAGGTGTCTACATGCCTCAAGACCAAAATCGACATGGTCCAGGTCGACCGGAGCCCAAACCAAACACGGTACATCTCTGGGAGAATGGATGCCAACTATTCAACGGCACTTGGAATTGCACCACAGCCTGTACCGACCCTTTGCTCGGACCAAAGCTGGTCTGGAACGCTTCGTACGATTTCGGTCTTACATACCAGAACTGTCTCGTGTACCCTATCATCGCCAAGAGCGCGGCGCAAAACTGGCTCGACGAAGGCTCATTCAGTGTTCTGGAGAAATACGGTATCGTCCCGGATGCAGCCCTTCCACTCGAGGTTCCCTTCAGAAATAAAACTGCCCGTGAAGAATATGAGCGGGCGTGGCCTGTGATCAATCAGTGTCGACAGGGGTTGTACAAAAGACCTTTTCCTCACATGAAAAGCTGCCCGATCACGCCTTTGTATGGTGAGACTGGGCTCAATCTGGGCCCTTCGAATCATACTTGGTCGCCTCAGCTGGTGAATGAGATCATTTCCGCGTGTCTTGAACACAGCTGACCGCGTGTACAGGGCGTCGATACTCAATTTTGTGTCCGTGGACCTGACTCTCCCAACTCGGACATTGGTGGACCTGGAGTATTATCAACGGCACCGCAGGTGTTTCAGTGAAGGGTTCTAACACGAATTTCAGGTTCTCGCCTCCTATGCACAGCAATTAGCCATTGCGATACTCGGCTGGATGATCATGAGCATTCCGATCTTGTTTTATGCCACACGCTACCGCTTCAAGCCAAACATCAAATGTGCAATGAAAGGTAAGCTCAAGGATTTCAGGGAGCAACGAAACGTACTCGCTACCGTACCTGCGCTTGTCGACTTCCACGAAACGCAAATCTTCTTCTCGATCACGCTTCAGATTGTCTGTCAAGTCGCTTTATCGAAAGCCGAGAAGCTCGAAGCGCAGATCGTGGGCGAGCTTGTCGCAAATCAGTCCCTGATCAAAGCAATTGGCCTCGCGGGCATCTATCCCGTCGTGCTGAATCTGTGCGCCTTGTATCGGCAACAGCAGTTTCTGGACTGGCTCATCCTGTCGGCTTCGTTTTGCTGCGTGCTGATCGCGGCTGTGACGTGGTCTCAGGCTATGTCTGTAACCATATTGCCCTCCCAAATCCTTATGGATAACGTCCAGCCGCCTGCTGGCTGCGGTCCCAAGAATCCAATGCAGGTTTGCATCAGCCCTGTGGCTCTCCACCAGGCCTATGAACGGTTGCTGGAGAGGAGGTCTCTCACACTGTTCGACCGTGTCTTCCTCAGTGGAGCACCAGTGGCTTTGTCGCTCTTCGCGTTTCTTGCTCTTGTCGCGACCAGGATCGAGAAATTCCGTGGCAATTGTACCAAGGGCTGCAAAGTGAATGTCTTCCAGTGGCTTCGGGAGGAGGATCTTCGCAGACGTCCCGAAGGCGTCCAGTCCAGCTACCCTGAACAGGCTTTCTACGCTTTGGTTGCTATCTGGGAGATCTGGCTGTGTTTCTCGACAATCATGCTCCTTGCTGGCATCAGTTTTCTGATGGTGCCAGTAGTTCGCCAGCAACCCAAGTGGACGATCGGGAATATTATCGCAGTGGCTGTCTGGGTCCCAGTCTTCATTAAGTGGCTCCATCTGCTATGGCGTAAGTACTGCCTGTTGCATTTGCTATCTCATTCCAAGACCTACGCTGACTCGAACCAGGAGGACCCGAGGAAGGCTCTGAGTACAAAGTCCCTCCTGGGTATGCTGTCAAGCGGAACGATTGCCCAAAACATTGCCACGCTCGCACACCAAACGAAATCCCGATGCATACCGCTGCGAACCTTCAGTAGGGTCAAAATTCTTTATTCAAGCCGTAGCCACAGCGATAGGTGGTCAGTAGCGCATGTTCGGGAGGCCCACCAGAGAGAATTGCAATCGCGAACGCTTCGCACAACAAGTTGGCGTAGTAAATCAGGCGGAATGCGAAACCTTCTTTTGCATTTCGTAGGACGGTCGCACGCTCGTTGGATAGCAAGTCGTCAGCCTCTCACCTCCGACCAAAAACGTAAATCAAGAACGCCAAATTAGGCACAAAAAGTATCGCGCACACAACGATAGCCCACCAGTAAGGTTTGCCATCAATGAGACTCAGATTCATGCCGAAAATCCCCGTCGCCAGAGTTGCTGGAATGTAAAAGGTGGCAATAAGTGCCAGCCACAGTGCGCGGTCTGAAGTCTGGACGGCTATCACTTCTTGAAGCAGGCTCAGACTTCTGCTCAATGTATCTTCGACATGCTCAACCATCAGATCGGCGCTCTCTTCCGGCTTCCATGCCTTCTCTGTGCGTCTTTGCCAGTAAAGCAGCTCGATCGGGTTTCTTTCGGCTTGTAGCGTTGGGAAGAAGTTGGAATTGTGAGCTTGCTGAGGGCGGACACGATCTTGTTGTCGTCGTTGCTGATCAGATCGCGCCTGCTGTTGATCGACCCAAGATTGCATGATGGGTGTCCAGTCAATTGGTGTAGCAGGCGTGTAGCTGCGAAACTTTTTGATGCCGTCTTTGATGTTCTTCGTTGTCTTGCGACATTGGACTAGGCGCTTTAGAGTGTTGAAGTTCGACCTCTCAACTGCTTGCCGCTCCAGAAGTTCAGACTCCGTCGACAGGCGTCGCACTTCGTGCTTCCAGTCAGCACGGTTTAGAAGCCATATACAGCGACCCTCGGCGGCTTTGAAGGTATTGGAGTCGTGTGCAAGGTCACTTGTCATGTGTGTGAGCATCTTGATATGTACGGGATCTGACAGCCATTCTTTTAGAAATTTGAAGACCGAAGATTGAGGCGGTCTGAGATTGCGTCTGAAAAACGAACGCTTGGTGTTGGGCCACTCGATTGCCACTCCGCCATAGCGATCAACCTTTCCCGGCTCGATTGGGCGTACGCCAACCAGGAAAATGAACATGAGATTCAACCAAATCCGAAATGAGAGATGGAAGAGCGAAAGGAATACACAGAACATGTGGAACAATGCCGTTGCAATCATATATGGCTGCCCCTTGCTTGCGAAGAGTGACCTCACAATCGACCGGATTCTGATCAAGGTGTGTCGACCTCTCAGAGACTCCTTGAGTCTCTCGCCGAGCGGCACATCTGTTTTCATGTTCAGGAGAACCAAGACTGTCACAGTTAGTGATAGCAGATGAGTATGGAGATCTTTTACTCACAAGATCCTTGGCTGGTTTGCTGGAAAGAGATAATCGCTACTGTTGCTTTTCCCAGAGGCGCAGTTGTTGACCAGGCACCGAATTGCAACATTGGTTGATCAGACAGAATAGCTCGAACATGCCATGCGCTGGTACATGGTAGCCACTCTCCGCTGCTCAAGCTTGAGGCGAGCCCCGTCAGAGTACCATCACATATTAGAGCAAGGTGCTCGAGGAGGAATAGAGGATGCAAGCCGAGATGTCCGCGAAGGGTCATGTTAATCCAATGATCGGATGGGCTTCCAATGTTTTGTAGGAGATGTACGGCCGTGCCGTCGTAGAGGTGCGGATGAAAGGTTTCGAAATGTTTACGATAGCCGCTATGCACCCATCGAGATACCAGGTGCTGCAAGACCGTGGCCACAAGCACGAGAGGCGGCCATGTTCGTCTGCTCGAGGACCAAGTGGCGATGTTGCTAATGATTTTGTCCGCGAGAAAGCCATGGTGCAACGCAGTACCATAGCCCATAGCATACTCTCGGTACTTCCTTTCGCCTAGTACAGACATCAGGTATTGCTTCAAGCCATGACTTTGTTCAGCTACTGTTGATCCCGTCGCTTCTATGGGCCCAGGGTGTCTTTCTCCGTGGTCTGCGTCTGCTGTTACAGGAGAGGCAAGCGATTGAGGCGTAGATGGTTCGCCTCTTTCTAGATCGCGATCAATCTGTAGGCTTGGACCATGAAAGGGCACTTCAGTGCGTTGGTGAGATTGCTCGCCGCCAAGTTCACTAATGCTTCTCGAATCCGAGCTGACAACTGGATGCTGCAAGTCAATGCCATTGTGATGCGAGGTACTAGCAAGGGGCCTGGCGTCCGTAGGGGCAGGCGATTGAGAACTTGTGACATCGCCTTCATCCTTCTCAGAATGTGCAGTTGGCAGTGTAGGGCCATGCGTTTCTCCGCGCTCTGTCGCTGTCGATGCAATACCAGATTCCAGCTCGCATGAGCTTCTACTCAGAATGGCTCCGGGGACTGCATTCAAGATGCACGAGATTACAGGAGCTCAGCTTGGCTTTTTCTACAAGATCCCTTGTAATGAAGAAGATAAGGAGAGCGTTGGGAGCCGCGAAAAATCAGGACAAAGCGAGTCAGCGATGCATGTGAAATATTTTGGGGTGAGCGACACCGCAAATTTGTACACGAGGCTGAGACCCATCGCGAGGGCACCTTCGGCTCTCTTTGGCCTACACTCCGCACACACCTGAGATGCGGTACAACATGGCGGAGTTGAGCTGCATATGTGGCTGAAGCCAGCTGAATGCATCATGCCGGTGGTACATGAGCCAGGGCTGGCCTTCAAACGACGACTAACCAAGAACCTTAACAACTGTGGAGCTTGCGCCCAGAAGCGATTGCATTCAGCCGTATGAGCAGATACAAGGTTCAAAACCATGAAGACAGGCAATGCCGCAGGCAACATGCTACCCCTCTGCACGCCTAGCGGCGAAAGTATGCCGCAGTGGTACACGAGGCAACCCTTGAAACGCCGTGGACAATCTAGACCTTTTCCAAACATCGCTTTGGGCGAAATGCGATTGGATCGATGCCGGGTTCATTCGTGATCGTGGCTGTCTTCACTGAATTTATCAATCGTGTCGTGCTTTGAGGTGTGTTTTTAGTGGACGTGATTCGCTATATTCAAGCAACTTGTGTATACAAAAAGGTCCTTTTAAGGGATTACCAACAAGTCGCGCTGCCTCAGCCAACCAATGAAGTGACAAAAAGAGAAACCCCACATAGAGCCGATCCTAGAACGCGCTCACACCCTGCAGATGGATGATCATGGCTCCGCCGTCCTTCTTTCTGATCGACCGGCCCATTGACCGTGTTGTGCTGATGTGCATTGAAGCCGCGGAAAGCTTCCTCATTCTAGAATGGAACAGAAAAGAAAACAAACAAAAAAGTTAAGCAATAAGGGTATATGTCGAGTGAAGGCCGGCGGTTGTTGTCGCCCTTCTGTCGTTGTCTGTGAAGACATTTTTGCAGAAACGCAATCCTTGGAGCCGGTATGCCGATGTAGCTCAAGTCATACTGGCGACATCTGGGTGTGTGAAAGGTGGTGTCGTCCTGGCGATTACTGCTGTGCGACATCAATGGTCTCTAGTTGGCGGTTCCAAGGAGAGGGTAATTAGTGATCGTCGTCGGTATTTTGATGGAGGTTCTGTCGCTAGCGGAGACCAATAACGCTCTGTAATATACATGTCAGTAGGCCGCGCGCCGACTTACAACGAGGACACAATTGAACTCACCATTTCGAGAGTCCATACTCTGCGGATCCAGACTTTCAGTGTGCCAGGTACACCCTCAACATCCTGAAGCTCAACACCCTCCCACCAGCATCGCCTGGCTGGTTTACGCCAGAAAAGCAGCAGCTTCTGTGCCATGCCGACAGCGTTACTGTTGGCAGTGGAGTCGCCGCGGATGTCAGTGCGAAGACGAGCGAGCGCGATTGAGCAGACGACGGCCTTGTTGGGTTCGGCAGCACGGTGGCCCCAAGTATCGGCGCGGTCGAATCCACTGCGAAGCTCGTTAGTCCATCAATCTTGTAGGGACGAAAAGGAAAACGAAATCACGTACCCAGCGGTCAGCATCTCAATAAGATGCTGCTCGGTAGTGCCAGGTTCCTCGCTCTTCCTCAATCCAGAGAAGATGCCGTCCTGCTTCAGGAGAGCTTTGCCGGCTGCACGCTTAACTTCGATCATCTCGTGCTGCTCAATATCTTTCCGCGGTGGTATGCAGTAGAAGTCAAGGTCTTCACGGAGAACGATGATACCAGCACGGTCTTGCAACATGTCACGAGCGTTGCCCTGCATAGGCTCAATGGGCATCGTGCTTGGCGCAGAAGGATCCTGGCTGCTCTGATCAAGCGACTCATCCTCAGCGGATTGCGGGATAGTCTGAGCCACGTGGCGGAAGAACTCGAGCATGTACTGTAGCGAGGTAGGGTCATACTGCGAGTGATAGATAATGTCAGATAAAAATACATCGTAATTGCACATGATAGTTTGAATTTCGCGGATCGAGACGGAAGATCGACTCGCTTGGGTGATTGCGGGCTGGCTTACGTCGACTGGATAGACATCTCCATCGTGGTAGCTGTTCATGTGGCCATCGGGAAGGAGGCCATTGGGGAAGAGCGAAAGCAGAACAAACTCCGGGAGCGTCAGCAGCTCATCGCGAGATAGAGTGAAACGAGTGCCACTGGGTTTTTGATCAGCAACGGTCAGTGTACACATGTGAAGTCGACGAACCGTAGTTCAAGAGTAATATTCTCGTCGGAACCTGTGTTAAGTCAGTATAGTTTCTCTTGCAGAATCTCAAGCCAGGTCACTGACCTCCAAGCGCGGTGTTGATGGGCGCAGGCCCTCCCTGCTGCACCTGCGTAATAATGCTCCCTGCGGCGGCCATGACGTACGTGAAGCCGTCTAACGGACTGGAACCTTCGGTATACGGAGGCGGTGGTTCTCCGTCGTCGAGATCCTTGCTTGCTGAACCTTCTTTGGTATCTCTCGGAAGCGCAGCTTTGGTATCTACAAGGACAGAGCTCGCAGAGGCCTCAAGAGCAGCTGGTGTGGTAGGGGTCGCGGATTCGGATTCCTCGAACGGCGGCGCGGGACCCGAAGGCGGTGGAGCAAGGACTGTAAGCGAGTGTGATGCCTCGGACGCGGTGACAAGAGTCGAGTATGGGTCCTCGGGCGAAGGCGCAGGGAAGTATCTCGAGGGGAAGTTGTGGGCGGAGAAGGGCGGTGGGGACTCGGTGGCGGAGGATGAGCTCTCCTGGCGGGCTTGTGCGAGGGCGAAATGAGAGTCTACGTCTATCTTTGGCTGCGCGTGGCCGTGTAGCGAAGGAGTGGTATGAACGGAGGAGGTGTCTGAATCCACGTTGAAGGTGGTGTCGCGAGTATCAGGCGAGTCGCAGGGCGGAACTGGACGGGCGCATGCAGGCAGCGGCGGAGTAGCGGCGTGTTATTCCTGCATAGAGTGGTCGGCGAGGAAGGACAAGAGCGGTGGCACGCGCGTGCAGTGATGTTACGCGAGAGCAGGAGCAATTGGCCGTGTCGTGCTTGGATGTTGGCGGTAGTCGAGGTGCACGGCTGGGAACTTGAGCGTTGCGACGGGCACAGGCTTGAGCCGAGCGGCGCTTAGCAGCTGTCTGCTGTCTGTGCTTAGCTGAACCTGAAGAAACAACAAGGAATAACAACATTAAGTATTAAATAGGGGAGAGGTAACGTTGACGTGGTTGGACTATCGTGTGAGCTGTGAGATATCGGATCCATGTCGTCGTATATTCGTTACGCCACTCTTCACTCTTTCTACTACTACACCTGGTCTCATCTCCAACTATACAGGCCTCATCTCCGACTATACAGAACCCATGTCCAAGTATACAGACACCCAGTTCCTCATACACTCATTGCTCTCAATCCTTGTTGAAGTCAATCACAATCCTACCAGCCACCTCTCCCCTCCTAAGCTGCTGCACACTCTCCGGCATCTGGCTCATACCCCTGACCTCGCAGATTGACTTCAGCAAGCCTCTCCTCGCGTAATCAAGAGTGGCAGCAGTATCCTGCATGGTTCCAACTAGTGTTCCGATTATCTTCAGATTCTTGAAGGCAAAGAAGTTGGGGTCGGTGCCGAGAGTAATGGTGCCAGCAGGAGGGAGAGCGATAGCCATGATCCTGCCGCCGATGCGGTCGCCAATGTACTTGATCGAGTCTGCAGCTGTGTTAGCTTGCGTTCCATCGGCAGGTTGTGGATGGTTGAGATCATAAGCTTACCATTGTAGGCCTGGTATGCTGTCACCAGAACACCATGGGCGCCAATGCCGTCTGCGATCTCCTTGATCTTGGCTGGAACATCCTTCTCTTTGGTGAAGTCAATGAACTCTTCAGCACCCATCTTGATGCAAAGGTCACGCTTCGTGTCACCACCGTCGATGGCGATAGGACGCATCCCCATGGCTCTGATAGAGAATTAGCATCGTGAGCCTGGAAGCGGCATACTCAACAGACTTACTTCGCCAGCTGGATACCCTGGATACCAACTCCACCACCGCCACCAGGGAAAACTACCCAATCGCCGGGCTTCAACTCTGCCTCGATCAAGGCGCGGTGCATCGTGCTGGCAGAGCACATGATGGGACCAGCTACCTCATCGGGCACACCATCGGGGATCCTGCTCGTGTAGATCGCAGGCGAGACGATGTACTGTTGATATGTTCCCGTTGCGACCAGGCCAGTGTATACGCCCTTCTGGCAATAGTTCTCCCGGCCGTTGTAGCACTGCTCGCAGTTGTGGCAGACGTCCCAGAGTGGCTTGACACCGCCGCGATCTCCAACCGACCAGCCTTGCACGTTGGCGCCGACTTTGACGACAACGCCTGCACCCTCGTGGCCTGCGCATTTGGTGCCGAATGTTGACATTGGAGGAACGGCCCAGTCGTTCATCATAAAGTGCACATCGCTCATACAGAGTCCGGTGCAGTTCAGCTTGAGTAGGACATCGTTGGGGCCTGAATCGTGACTTAATATTCATGCGTATATTCACAGCTACAATGAAAACACACCAGGCTCTGGAACATCAACCATCTGCACCTCGACTCTGAAGTCAGGTCCTTCGTTCACCACAACACCCGCCTTACATTGCTTCGGGATTTCGACTTCGGACATGCTATTCGTAGTAACAACAATCAGTAATTGATATGTATGTTGCAGGAGTAGTATGCTCTAGCACAAAGTATGAACCCGGACGAAGCTGTTTAAATAGCAAATAAGCAAACCCCTCCTTTTGCCCTCGACTCCTCCATACATGCAAATGCGATGCAGCTCGATGGCCCTTCAGACCGAGGTCGTCGATCTGTTGGTCCACTGTCAACAGCGGGACAGTGGATTCATTGGATTCCCGTCTCGCCCGTGAGCCTTCTGATCAACTAGCTGCTATTGCCGTCGTCTCGGGGCGGGGCGAATGCGGGGTCACTCGTAGTTCCATACTAATCTAAGAGATCTTTAATGCATCACGGCCGAGACTCGGAAGGGAGACAATTATGTTTGGCCGGCAGGAACGACGACGGATGTATTGTATCCGTGGCTACATTATTCATGTGAATTTATCACTATACTCAATCACGAGTCGCTTGGACGACGTGAGTGTAAGCCGTCAATAAACCCTAACCCTGTGTGTCGTACGAGGATCGTGTTGAAACAGTGGAACTTAATTGTCGCTAAGCAACCATAACAGGTTAATCTCTCCTACTCAGCAGCAGATTCTTGTAAAGTTTCTAGGACATAGATCCTTCCCGTCGTAACTCCACGCGAATGCTAGAGCCTGTGCCAGCCCGTATCGATGCAAGTGGCGGCGCAGCGAGCGTCAAGCTGAAACCTATTTTTGTATCCGTCGTATATGAGCAACAAGAGGTTTCGAGTCACACATTCCGGCGAAAGCATTGATAGAACGCGAAAATGGCCCCAAAGACCATCCTCACTGACACCTCCGTCATCCCATCACAACGATGGATCCCAATCTTCTGCTCACAAAATTGCCTCTCGAGCTGAGAACATTGATATGGGAGTTTACCCTTCAAGTCCCGCCAACCAACACGAATGACAACCACGGGATCGTCTGGCTGACCCCTGATCCACGATCTCGCCCAAGCGTTCTAAATCTCCTCCTCACCTGCCGACAAATCATACGCGAAGCGGAAGACATCTTCTACCGCATCAACCGACTAGCTATAGATGTATCGCGACCTAATGAAGGTGGTCCAGGCCCGGCAAGAGACGATCCTCACAACGCCGAAGCATCGCTTGCGCGCTTCCTGAAATCACTTCCACTTGGTCGCCTGTCCGGTGTGCACTCCCTGTGCATCTGGCTCGGCCGAGGCTACCAACACAGATATGGCTCGTGGACGTATGGTTTCCGTGAGCTCCGAACAGTGTGCAAGCGACTCCGACAAGTGCCCAACCTACGGACACTTCACCTCATGTACGACCAACCTGGAAAGGTGCTCCCGGGTAGCAGCGAAGATGACACAGTCCTAGCAATGTGGAGAGACCGTGGGGTTGCTATTCCGCAGTCGCATTGCTTTCCACCCGCACTGAGGCCGGAAGCGGGCTCTGAGCTTGAGCTGCTCAAGAACGTTTTCGCTAGAAGTTATAAAGAGACCTTTGAGACTTTGCACATGCTGCGACAGGTGGAAGAGGTAACACTTTGGGGTCGAGATTCATCTCAAGAGGATGACCCGTGGCTGGCGAAGGCGATGCAAACATATCTGCCACGGTACAGGGCGAAGCATGGGCTAGAGTGGCTATATTCGAGTGCGATACGAGATTGCAGGTATATGTGCTCGCATGGATGCGAGTCACTCGACTGTGAGCATTTGAAGGTATAAATACAGACACTTGCCACAAATCTGCGTGTTGAATCTTGATTATGACACGGGCTTCGCGCCTACCAGTGTTAGCATGCGCAATGTTAAGAGGACTGGATCCTCCTGGAGTGTCCCACGGTATTTTCAGTACTCATAAGTGACGATGCCAATGTTGACTTAACTTTACTGCATGGTTCAGGCTTGGAGGTGAATTGATGCTTTTCCGTCGCGAGACACTTTTGACGACTGGAGGGTCAGCCCGTTGCCTCTGCACGTCATTGGCCGATCATTCGCGTTTCTCAAGATCATCGAAGGCGCAAATCCACCATCGCAGTCTGTCTCGACAACACACACACCACTTTAACGAAACATGTCAGCACGTCCACCGAAGGCACCCGGCGCCCTCAAACAAATCTGGTACAAATGGAAAACCCTCCGCCTGCCCTGGCGGCGACAATTTCTCGCCGGCTCGGACCTGTCGGGCAATACCTTCTGGGAGTTCAAAGATGCCATGAATGCGCAGCGCTTTAGGAGGATCGTCAAGTATGCGAGGGCTGGACATTATTCGGACGTGCAGATTTCGCGTGAGTCTAGTGAAATCGTTGCGCGAGACCGACCCAGGACCAGAATGCTAACGATGGACTCCGATAGCGCAATGGCATCAATGGCTACGACACACACGCCACGAACCTCCCTCAATACAAGAGCAGACGTTTGATGTAGCCCGACGAGAGCGCATGAAGGAATTAGCGGCGGAAGCAGACGAGCGCTGGAGGTCAAAGGAGTCCTTCCTCGATGCGCCACAGACACAACAACCCGCACCAGCGATCGGGACCAAGGATCCTGGTGGATATGTGCCCATGACGGAGCCGGAGAACAAGCAGGGTGTTGCCAGTGGTGTGGAAGAGCAAGAGAAGGTTGGCAAAGCCATGGATGGAGAGAAGGTCGACGAAGGGCGGTTCAGAGGCGAAGGCAGCGAGCGACCAAGAGGCAAGAAAGGCAAAAACGGCAAGAAAGGCAAAGAAGCACCTTGGGCAAACCAAACGCCAAAGGGTTCACCAGGCGAGAGCTGGCAACCGAGTAGCTGGACGCCTGGAGCGGCACCAAGGCGATGATCTTTGGTGGCGATGTATCCATATTTGTATGATCAAGTAAGGGACGAGGAGTTGCATCAGGGCATTTAGTTGAAGTGTACAAATGGCAGAGACACATACCTGGATATACAAGATGCCTGCAAGCTTTCTGTGATCATTTCACTTCAAAGCTACATATGTAGATTCATGGATGATAACATCTATGTTCAGTGATATCAACATACCTCTACTGCTTTCCTGACCCCCAGGTCAAGCTCTATTAGCATCGCGTTGCAGTGTGAAGATGCCTTCATGGCCCAATAACACCGCATTTATCTTGACTATCGGATAAATCATCTGAACCATGTATACGGACAGTGAACCTCGGCGGTATGCAGAGCACGGACCACATTCAAGAAATCACTCTACCCTCGAGGCCTCTCTCACATGCTTACGAACTTCCGTCCAACGTCAACGACCTCGACACAAGAACATCCACATCCCCAACCACACAACCCTCCACTCCACACAACGCCCCAACTTCCAAAATGTCCACCTTCGGCGCACCCGGAACCGGCGTCAAAATCGGCCGCCCCAACCCTCCCGCCAAAGGCTCCTTCCCTCTGGACCACGACGCCGAATGCCAGCCGCTCATGAAGCAGTACCTCCGCTGCCTCAAGACCGCCCGCGGAGTCAACTCGCCCGAGTGCCGTGAGTTGAGCAAGAATTACCTGAGCTGTCGCATGGAGAGGGGCCTGATGGCGCCGGACGAGATGAAGAACTTGGGGTACGGGGAAGGGCAGACGGCGACGGACGATATCGGGAAGGGGATCAAGAAGTGATGGACGGAATGGATATGGAGGATTGATGAAGGATGTCGAGATGTTTTGGCGAAGAGTGATGCTCGAGGGTTGGCTTCGCTGGTAGCCGGCTTTGATGCAAAGCGCGCGATTGTCCGCGAACAATTCAGTGCCCGGACAGCGTGTGGATGTGGATTTGAACCAACAGGATAGCGTTCGAGAAGCCTCGTCCTTTCCTTCATGAGACAGGTCAGAGCCCACGGGCACCTGCATAAACTGTCCCCTAACCCTCTCCCAGTCGCCATCCAGAGACGATCACGACCTGTCGAGGAATGCAACAACAGCCACAATTGGAGGACTCGAATATCGGACCCGACCTCGGCTATACCCTGTCACGGCCACTCCGAGGATCGAAAGGCAACTTTACAGCGAGACCTTTACAGCAGTAACCCATCAAGGCTCTCGCACAAGGAAAATGCTTCCAGCCCGAAAGACACATGCATTTGGACGATAAACAAGATCGTCGGAGCAGCGCCATGCGCACCGAGAGTCGGAAGGTTGCTCGGAAGAAAACAGACTCGCTATGGCCAGGAAAGACGCACAATGATAGGTTACCACCCTCCACTCAATGCAATATCACTCGAACCCGATGCTTTTCATACTACACGTGCCAGTCAACCAGCAACACAGATGTCATATCGACCATGTCATACCACAATGCAATAAAAATCCCAGCAAACATCAGCATGTGCACACCCCAAACGTGGCACAATGATAGCATACGCGTTCGACCAGGTGATACGAACCAGACAAGGCTCGACGGAATGGAGAAAAAAAAAAAATAGTTCTAGTTGTGGCAGTCAAAAACGTGCGATGCTTGTCACCAACGGGGGTTGCGCTCTTTAGACTGTACATTCGCAGTATCTGACACATCCGAGACAGAAAGTCCGCCGGGCGCCTTTCGTCAAGACCTTGCGATTACATCCTACATGTAGTCAAATTCGAGGAACACACACACTCGCCCTAGCATCTTACTATAGTAGCAAGTCCAATGCCAGCCTGGCGATGCACGTGAACAAGCTTCGCCGTGCCTTTACACGAAACGATGTGACCGTAGTCGTGGAGCATACATTTGAGTCTGTTGTCTCCAGCATCCAGAGTATTCGGCAGTTGGTAGCGTTCTGGATTGCTGGAGACAATAGACTTAATTACTACTGTATGCTTCACGACTAGGACGTCGAGCACCCGCACCTGCCCATGAGGACAAGACACGTTTCGTACGTGCGGATCATCTCAGGATTCACTACACTACCTCCTAATACCTTCGCACACGGCCGCTGACGAAGCATGCTTGCTTGCCACTGAAGACCCTCTCCCAACATGATGCACTCAGAACGATGTGATTGAGCTGGATGAACATTCGGACGAGAAGCGTACGTACAATCACCAACAGCGAACTTGTCACTCGAGGGAAGGAATTAAGGGGATTTAATAAAAGATATTTCATAATGCTAGGGGTTATCTCCCCCCTCAAAACTAAACAAATGCCTCTGAAGCAGCCAGAAAAAGATGTGCAATCTGAGCAAAAAGAAGGAGCAAAGGCCAAGAGTCAACGCGCGAGAAGAGGTCGAAGAAAACCCAATCGAACATAACTGGGCGACAAGATGCAAAACGCAAAAGATCCGAAGAGAGCAGACAGACAAGAGCATAAAGAAAAAGAGGATCGTGAAATCATAGCCTGCCACTCCAGAAAAATCTCCCTTTGCTTCCCAAGATGCCGCCGATGATCCCCGGCCGAGGTTGCAGCCATGTCTCCCGGTAAAGTAACGTCGAGGATGGTAATGATGATATGATGATGATGATGCTGGGAGGTCTTGTCTCTTAGTGGCGAGCTGCTGCCACGATGGCACATAGCAGGGCGTCGACAGAGAGCGAGAAGTGAAACACTGAGGGTAGGCTGGTGTATGGGTGTCTTTGTGGTTGAGAGGAAAGTAAGGTCCTGTTGGTTCCATAGTGGAACGTCCGAGTATTCGGAGAGATGACTAAAAGGTGTGGCAGCCGAACCAAAACGCCGGGTCAGAATCCTGAGAGTGGGGAGATTGTCGTCCATGCAAGGGGGTATCATTGCGCCACGGTCGCTTGATATGCTCGCGGCGCCGTGGCTGTGTACTATGCTGATGGTCTATCTTCTGGTAGGCAAAAAGAGGTCGTGCTCCAGATTGCTCGAGCCAGGTGGTTACGCGAAAGAGTGTTCAAAGAGAGCTAGATTGTTTCAGTCGGCTCGTGGGCCCAGTCGAAGATGATCGATGCGCATGGGACGTCCTACGACTCCATGATCGCATACTCGTCTTCCTCCTTGAAGTCCCCTTGCCAGCCAGTGAAGTTGTTGCCAGTGTTGTGCGACACACCGCCTGAGCTCATTCCACTGCCGCCAGACTGAAACCCAGGACTGACCTCCTGGCCGTTGCCGTTCTGGCCGGAGATGACTTGACCTTCTGCGTTGGTGCTGTCACCAGCAACGTTTGTGAAGCCAGGGACTCTGAGCCCAGAGCCAGGTGCGCGGGAGTATCCTGTGAATCCTCCGAGCGGTGCATGTTTGTTCAGCACCTCACAGATTTCGCTGTTCATGCGCTTCTCCTCCTCATCGGGAGTGTACGGCCAAGTACCACCGAGACTGGCAACCAGCTCTTTGAGCTCTTGCTCCTGGCGGAGCTTGCGGTGGGTGTACCACATCATGTCGCGAGTCCAAGCAACGGATCCGTTGAGAATGTCACCCTTGTTGGGACCCTTGTCTTTGTCCTCGATGGGGAGGCCTTGGGTGATGTTGCCAGCAGTTGCGCGGCGACCCGCAGGTCCTGCAAGCAGCGAAGTGGCCGCGGGCGGGGACATGCCACTGGCGTTGGCGATTGATGGCGAGAGGGGCGCATTGGTTTGTAGGTGCTTGCGGACCTTCTCGTCCTCAAGTCGATGCTGAGGAACGAGGGTGCCAAGATCATGAATGCGCTCGTTGATATTGTCACGGCGTCTGCGCTCGACCAGGTTGTGCGACTCGCGACGTCTTCTGCGCTTAGCCTCTTGTGTTTGGCCAACTGGTCCAGTGCCCGGCTCCATCTTAGTGGGAATCGTCGGCAGTGAGGATGCTACCTTGTGGTTGTTCTGCAAGACCTCGGAGATCTGTCGGTTCATGGGTTGACCGTTATTTGGTGATGGGAATGGAGAACCATCACCCCAGCTCTGGTGACTTGTGTGATGACTTGGTGGGCTGTCCCATTCATTGCCGCCCATCGAGTTGTTCTGACGCTGGTGGCGAATCTGCATACCGGGGTGGTAGCTGTCATTGACTTGGAGGTGGCCAGTGTGTGGCGAAGCAGGAGACCTGGCCTCGGAGAACTTGCGCTCCATTTGCTGCTGCATCTGCGAGCGGAAGCCAGCCTGCTGTGGCAAACTTTGTCCGCCTGGGAACTGTTGGCCCGGCATGGGACGGAATTGAGAGTAGTTGAATTCGCCGTTGGTGAATGGTGATTGAATGGGTGCTCCGTCAGGTGTGTGAGAAAACAAGCTTCCACTTTGTTGCTGGTTGTTGGGGGCGTTGTTCTGCAGGAAGTTCTGCACGCCGGTGTTGAAGTCAAAGTTGTTGTTGCCTTGGGCATTGCCATGGTCCAGTTGCAGGTCTAATAGCTCGTCGTCTGCTATGCCCGAGTTGCCCACATGGAAGCTGGATCCCATGTTCTGGCTGAAGCTATTTGACATGCCATTGGAAAGGCTGGCGGGATTGATGTTCATTGCACCCGAAGATGCAGCGTAGTGCTGCTGGTGTTGACCGTTGTGGCCGTATTGCATGTACTGATTGGGGTCGAAGAACTCGTTGTTAGGCTCGGCCTTAATGTAAGGAGAACCGGCGCCGGCCATGGCGCTGGTATCCAGCACGTCGCTGTCGAGAGTAAGCTCGAAAGGAGAATCGTGTTTGTCAAGGTCTTGAGAGTCGAATTTGCCGTGGTCGTGGTCGTCGAAAGGCGGGAAGCTCGTAAGATCGTTTTTGGCTGCGATCGGAGATGTTAGTCGGGGTTGCGAGCGGATGTGGCCGAAGTTTGTAGACACGACTTGACCGCACAAGTGTTGGCTTGTGACAGTCATGATAGCACGGATCCTATTGTCCAAAGCGAACGAGCGGACCGGATATCTCGCTGCACGGGTGGATGCTGGTATGGAGAATCACTTACAAGAAGCAGTCATTACTCAGTGAGCTACTGTTGCATGTACTGCGTGTGTTTGCTCGGGCTTCGAGGTACTTGCTGGCGAACCTGAACGGGCCGACTGTACGTGCTGGCCGGTGAAAGGTGTCGCAAGCGATTGATCGCGAGGCTGACCGGAGATGGCTCAAGTGCCGTCTATGGGAGGAATGTGTGACGACCGCGCGGCGTGGACCGGCAGTGAGGGTGCAGTTCGAGGAAGACGGGGAGATCTCTGGGAGGAAAGAAGCATTAGCTCGCGCTATTGGCATATCGATTTCCACATCAACGGCAAGCTGCAGCTCGACTTAAATTACCGCGGCGAGTCGTGCAGTCCCCATGAGGCAGGCGTTGCGGGCAGCAGCATTCACGGCGGCGTCATGCGAGGCCACGCGGTCACAGCGATAGCATGAACAACGTGCATGGACGGGCGATGCACATCTAGAGGCCGCCTGTGCTTTGCGCCGAGGCAGGCCGAAGTAGGAGGAGAGGGAGTGGAGGCTGACTCACCGAGACCAGAGAGGTGATTGAGGCTGCGACGGTGAAATCGCAAGGAGGCGCGGACGGATGAGTCGATTGGCAAAGCTCGTTCGCGAGCGCGGATAGCAGCAGGGCACTTGGCGCGACGGTCGGGGTGGAGGAGTAGTGGGCGTTGGGGGGCGGTGTGGTGGCAGGCTGCCACGGAGGCAGCGGAAGGGGAGGGCTGGTGGCCAGGAGAGGACGGCGCGGAGTGCGTGGTCGCGATGAGGCAGCGAGGAGTGAGTGCTGCGACGCCGGTTAATGCCGGCTCTCACAGCAGCAGGTGTGTGAGGTCGCGGTGCTGCGATGTCGAGAGAGTGGGATGGAGGCTGGCGGGCGTGCTTTGTGGTGGAGGTGGAGGGTTGTGCGACTGCCGATCAAAATTGGCGGGGTCTTTCCGGGGTGCAGAGACGGCGAGGAGGATGATGGGCGGGTTCGGTTAGTGGGCCGAAGGGGCGTGCGCTTCGGTGCTTGTGCGGGCAGGCGGCTGTGCCACCACGCTGTCAACTGTCTTGTTGAGCGTGTGCGCGCGACGGCGTGCACGAACAAAGCCTGGCAGCCTGGCAACCTGGTGCGAGGCGGCGGTGGTGGTAGTGGTTGTAGGTGGTGCAGGTGGTGCACGCAAGAGACAGACGCAGCTTGAGACTGCGGTGGTCGGCGGCGGCGGCGGTGTCGGCGGAGGAGGAGTCGCTCGTCTTAAAGGGCTCGCGCACAGATGATTGTGGATCGTCTGTCTGGCGAGGTGGCGGTCAAGCAGACGTGCAGCGAGTACAGTACACGGACGTCTGCTAGGCAGTGCGATGCAGGCGAATGAGAGGCGTGGACGGGCCTGTTAAGCGTGCTGTGGCGGTGCAAATGACGATCTGTCTGCACTCTAACCGTGGTCTTCGGGGACTCTCAATCCTGAACCCTGCAGTTCTCCGGCGGATCAGTCTGGGGAGAGCAGTTCGTCGGTGTTGTGCCTAAGGAGTCGTTCGCTGGGAGCTGTCTCGCACGGAGGTCCTGCTGCTTAAGGTAGCTAAGATGTTGATGCTGCCTGGCTATGCCTCGGTGCTCTTCGGCTGCTTGTTTGATTGATCGATTGATCGATTGACCGTGGAAGTGTCGAATCGTGAAGGTCTGTACGAGAGTTTCGAGGTACAGTGGTGGTAGTAGTGGTAGACTCTCAATCGCAACTATGGATGGAGATGATAAGGCGATGCGTTGTACTCGGAGCTGTGGCAATCGGTCTGTCTGTCTGTCTGTATGCACGTGAGACGATTGCTTGTGGCAGGGTAATACTCCGATGGTGCGCGCGGTGCTTCAGCAGGTCAGGATGGCAGGACAGAGGGTCAGATGGGATTTCATCTCATGGGCAGGGCTGAAGATATATGTACTGTATGCACGCCGGCACTGCTCACCGTCCATCCCACACCTACACACACCCTCCCACACACTCTCCCCATCACTAGCGAACCAGCGCCGGCACACGCGCCGTTCTTGAATGCCCCGGCTGCCCTTCAGTCTCACTTACCTGACGCGTACATATGATGGAGTGACTCATGAATCCGTACCGTCAGTTAGTTTTGCCCTTCAGCATGGCACGCAATCCTTTGATCCACGCCGTCGGTCGAGCTATCTCGAGCTACCGCCATCACACCCGGACCCTGGCCCTGACCGCCGCACTCTACTCGGATAAGGTAGCTTAGGTATGCAACATAGCATAGCTGGGATGCGATGCGATGTGACGCGAGCCTGGCGTGGTGGTGGTGGTGGTGGAGGAGTGTCGCGACTCACGTACGCACGCCGGCCTATTCTTGCACGTCACCTTCTAGGTTGCGCATACCCGATCGCACGCTAGCAAGCAGCCACAGACAACATGAGACAACATGTCGCACTTCCGTCCCGTCCTGTCTTGACAGCCTGCCTGCCTGCTCTTTGCCACCCCTGCTGCCGCGAGGCCTGCGCATTGTTTCAACGTCCTTCTCTCGACCGCGCGCTCGAGCAGCGAAGAGCCACCTTGGTTCCAGTCGGCACACCACGTCGGTACCAATCAGGACAATGCAGGCCGACTGTGCTATTCGGTGTATCATGTTCATGTTACTTTCTGTCTGTCCGAAAATCCTCCACATGCCTGCCGACCTGTAGCTTTGTCTCCCTCTCCCTCTGTCATCGCGCTCCCTCGCCCATTCGCCCACAGCTTAGCGCGGCAAAATGCTCAGCGTGCTGCCCTGCCTGCGACTAAAGCAGGACGCCGGACAGTAGTCGATGCAAGCGTACCTGTATACCATGATCACATATCGCAATTGCACGGTCTTTGCTCCGACAACACGGGCGAAACGCGCACTACGCCCACACTATGCGATTGTTTGCTCGATGGTGCGCGATCACACGCCCTTGGCGGGGGCGAGGCGGCGGCTGTCATTGGAACAAAGCGAATCTCTTGTCGTCCGCCTGGTCCCTTGGATGGTTTGGCCGCGTCGATGCTGGCTGTCTGCAGGTGTCAGTAGCGCAGCCCAGATCGTGTAACGGGTGATCATCCTTCCATCGCGCGCATGCAGAGCATTTGATGTGTGCCGGGGCGTGCCCACGGCGGGAGACGGCGCCTGCCTCGAAGCGAATCGTGCGTGAGTGAACGGGGACGGACGACGATGAGTGGGCAGATCAAGGACGGGCGGCAGGCCGGCCGGAGGAGCTCGAGAGGCTGGCGAGGGTTCGTCTCGCTTGACGGCTTGCTTACGGCCTGCGGCAGCTCCCTGTTTAGAGTAGTGTAGCTCGGAAAGTGACCTTGGACACACCTCCACCACCATCACATCACCACCACCACCACGCCAACGCTCTGAATCTGATCACCCGGCTACTACCTGGACAAGCGTTTGCATCGCTGCCCCGGCTGCCCACTATCGCCGCCACTCGTGTGTCTGCCTACCTGCACACCCCCCTCCCAATCGGCTCTCGCGGCAGCCTTCGAGGCCAACCACCACTGCCGCAGGCAGCACAATTCCTTGTTACAATACGCCCCGGCCCCGAGGAAAATCGACTGGCGCCCGACCTGCCTATTCCTCATCCTCGCCACCCTACTACTGCACCTTCACATCTAAACAATGGCCGCGACGTCATTCAGAGACCGCATGAACGATTTGGGCTGGTCACGCCGTGAGCCGCCCGTCGTCAACACCCAGCGCCCGAGCGGTGTGCTGGGCACACTCGCCCAATACAACCCCTTTGGCGGCGAGAGCTACGTGCAATTGCCCACCCATGAGGGTGAAGGACCAGGCGCGCCGCTGCCTGCGCGCACCAGGAGGGAAGAGGAGGAAGGCTGGTTTGCTCGTAAGTCTGAAACATTTGCTGCCTACGTGCTACCTGCCGCGGCGCGTGCCTCTGCGCATGCTCGATTACGCTCTGCGCTCTGCAGCGTGGGGTTCCCTCAAACGCAGGGCGAAGACGAATTAACCTGCTTCCATGCTTGTTGTTTGCATATCGCTGCCGGCTTCTCGGGCTCAAATCTGCAATGCAGGACATTGTTGCGTCTCTAGTGCTCCGCAAGCGAGTCGCTGTGACCCGAGCGAGTTCCTGCAGCTCCTACGCCGTGCAACTGGCGGCGCGTCGAGACATGCATTTCTTTGAATCCTTCAGCCTGGCCATTCAACATGGCGTGCGATCGACTTCATCCCAAGAAACCGCGCTGACGCCAGCCCACAGTAAGTCGATGGGACCGCCTGCTCCTGTTCGGCGGCCTCAACCTGGCCGCCCTCGCTCTCTTTGTCGTCTGCTTCACCCTCTTCCCCATCCTCAGCCTCAAGCCGCGGAAGTTTGCTATTCTGTACGTTATTCCATCCTCTGTTTCCTTGATTTGGAACGCCACTCTTCCTTCCCTCCCACACACGACTCCGCTTTGCCCCGCTTTCTGAGCGAGCCCAGTCTCGCTTGTCATCTTCCATACAGCTCCCATGTCGCCGCAGCAAGAAGATGGTGTGCGCGCTCTCGTATCCACGGCATCATCGACATTGTTGCCCTACTTGGCCGAGCTCGCCACGCGACGATCCGGCGCCGGACGCTAAGGGCCCGCCTGACCACAAGCTCAAGGCTTGTCCTTCGCGCCAGACCGCCCGGCCGCTGCGGTTGCAGCTCCTCTCGCGCCCTCAACCAGACCTGTTCGCCTCTAGCGCTCTCCAGGTTTGAGATGCCAGAGCTCCCATCCTTGTCCCATTGTCCTGTTTTGCCGATCATGGACATGACTTAGCACGATAGCATGCCTCATATGGGCGGCGCGTTCTGCATGACTTACTGCCCAGTGCATGTGGCGCTAACTTTATGGTCAGATGGTCCATGGCCTCCGCGCTCTTTCTTGGCTCCTGGGCCGCTCTCATGGGCCCGATGATCTACGGTATGTCAGCTTCTGCAAAGCAGCCTCGCTTCGCTACATCTCTCCGACTTCTTCCTTCGACCCTAGTCGTCGATCGTGTGGCTGTGGTTCCTCATGCACCCCACGCGCCAATCTCTAGTCCTATTGTCGCTGACCACTGATCCTTCAGCCAAACACTTACTGTCCCAAGAGAGACTTCCATTCACAGCCACTTACTTTGGAAGTATTGGGCTGACACTCTACTTTGCCGTCGGGGTAAGTTATACATCATCATCTCACCACATCTCGCTTCTTCACATTGCCCACCCACGGCAGTCTCGTCACTGCCGCATTCATCGCATCCTGTGACAATCCAGCCGCATGCTTCGTAATCGTCGTAACGCTCTCTGGTCCCAAGGTCGATTTGAATAATCCCCATATGATTCCAGCCACCCACACCTACTACCCCCACGTCTACCGTATTAAACTCACCTCACCGCCCACGCTGACCCTCTCTTTTCTACTCTTAGCTCCAAAGCGCTCTACTCACGCTCATATCGTCGATCATCCAGCTCGTCGCTCTGGTCTGGTACCTTGTATCCTACTTCCCCATGGGCTCTCAAGGCTTGCGCCTCGCCGCCAGCTTTGGAGGCAGCCGGATAACCGCCATGTTCAACGACTGAACTTCGCCTGCGCACATGCACATATAGGCAGGCTTATGTAAGAAAGTTCGGGTTCTCCGGAAGAGGGTGTGTATACGGGCCGGAAACGGAAGAGAATTCTCGACGGTGCGCGTGTCGTTCTATCTCCGACTCTCTCTCTCTCTATCTACTCTCTTCTTCGTTCTCGTTGGCTGGCACCCGTCGCGGTCATGCCTTGCTCTCTGCCTTGCCTGTCGTCGACAATACTTGTAACCATGTGGTGGTTGCGTGATCAGTGACGTCTCGATGCAATCACTATCAGCTAATTTCCTTCGCACCTTGTGATCTGCAATTCTTTGGCTCGTGTATATTGCTCGTCGGGGATGTCTGTCTGTTCTGTGGCCGCGATGTGACCCCAACTTCGACTCGACTCGACTCGACGGCGCGACTTTCTCGCCCGACCCCGGGTTGTGAATCGGATAGCTCGGAGTTCTTCCCAGTCTTGGCTTTGGCTACCTAGTCTAGTTTATGAGTTGATTGTGACTTACTTGCCTTGGTTCGCTTCTACCTTGTCTCGACTGCGTTTTCGCCACTGACTTATTCGAGCTATCGGCTTCCAGCTTCCGCCCACGAGTTGCAACTTGATTGCTTTCCTTGGCTGGTTTGGTGAATTACTTTTGGGTGTCATGTTGGAATTTGTTGGGCACACGATTGGATTCCACCGTCTTTTCGATCGTTTTTCGATCGGACGTGTTTCTTGTGATGGGGGGATTCTGTTTCATTTTCATTTTTTTGTTATTATTATTATTATTATTATTATACCTTGTGGACGTTGCACAACCAATTCTTCTTGCAAATCTGCAGAACTTGCAGGGCGCATTCTATTTCATAACCCTTACCTACCCCCAAATCCTTGCTTTTCTCTGGACATGTGTGTGTGTGTCACGCGATCGGTGTTCTCACTTCACCTCGGCTGGGTTATGAAGGAGGGGGGGATAGTGTATACCTCTTGGGAGAAGAAATACATATATACTATTCGTTGATAGCTCTGAGGACTCGTAGTTTGCGTGGTTGGTAGTGTGGTATATTGGGATGTGTCATCGTCGTAGTGGTGTGGAAAGGAGTTTGACGTAAGCTATCCTCTCAAAAAGATGGATGCAGTCTGAAGACTCGTCGTTCGTGTAATCGTAGTCATAGTACATCAAGAGCTGATGTAGCAGTAGCAGTGGCAGTGCAAAAAGGAGCATGACGCATCCCCTCAAAGATGGATGAAGTCTGAAGCCTACGCGTTATTCCGTAAGAACGCCTGGTAGATTTGGTGGTATGTGTATATAAGAACGGCGGAGGCGACTTGCAAGCTCTGAGGATCATTGCAAGAAGTGGTTGAGGACGTTGGTGGTGAAGAAGCAATCAATCAATCAATCAATCAATCAATCAATCAATCAATCAATCAATCAATCAATCAATCAATCAATCAATCAATCAATCAATCAACGATAGTGGTGGTTGCGGTGAACCAATCGCGGGCTTCGAAGAAATGGGATGAGCATCGATGCAAATACAAAGGTCGATCGCCGCATGGCTACAGTGTGAATTTCTTTCTGAATTGGCTGATATCTATATAGAACGAAATAATTCTAGCTGGAATTGGTCTCTCAAGTATTATACAGGCTAGTGAAGGCAGAATATCTGTTCACACTCTTGGGTTGGTCCACTTTCGAGCTGAACCGGTTCTCCTCACTATGATACCTGTTGGTGGAAGGGCAAAGGCAGCAAAGCTAAGGATTGCCTTGTTTGCGTTGTCGGTGGCGGGTGAAGAAGTAGCTGCTGCTGCGAGTAGCTTAGTTCTCCTCACCGCAAGCGGCAGGCTCCACAGTCGCGGCGGCGGCAACGACCTTGCAGTCCTTGGGGAGGAGGATGTTCTGGCCGACGGCGAGCTTGGTAGGGTCAACGTTAAGGTTGACGCCCTTGATGTTGCCGACGGTGGTGCCCTTCGCGGCGGCAAGGTCGAAGAAGAGGTCGCCGCTCTTGATGGTGTAGGTCTTGACGGTGCACTGGGAGCCGGGGCAGATGGGGATGTTGATGAGCTGGTCGGGGAAGATGAGGTCGATGTTCTCGATCTGCTTGTTGGCGGCGACGAGGCCGTCGAGGGTGATCTGGTAGTCGGCGGCGATCTTGGTGAGGGTGTCGCCGCTCTTGACGATGTAGGCGGAGCTGGCGGCGGTGGCGCAGGTAGCGTTGGTGGCGGGAGCGGCGGCGGGCAGGCATGAGGTGTTATCGGGGGTGGTGCAGTATTCGGGGATGTTGAGCACCTGGCCGGGAGTGACCAGGTTGGGGTTGGCGAGGCCGTTGAGCTTGGCGATGTCGCAAATGCCAGAGTGGTAGAAAGGCGCGAGGCCGCCGAGAGTCTCACCGGACACGATGGTGTGCGAGACGGTGGAGTTGGCACCGCAAGGGAGAGCGGTGGCTATGTTCAAGTTAGTCGATGCTCAATTGGCAATGCGATGGAGGTGTCTTACGGGCAGCTTGAGGCAAGGCCATGGCGCTGGTCAAGGCCAGAAGGGTGGTAGAGATAAGAGCGTAGGAGGCCATTGTATTGGGTAGTTGTTGAAGATAAGAAGTCTTAGATAAAAGCGATATGTGGAAGAAGGAGCTGTAAAGAGCGTCGAATAGCTGGCGAGAATGAGCGTGTTTGGTGTGACAAAAGGGAGATGGTGTTAGGTCTGCCTTTCGATATATATATGCGCTGCCAAATTTGACTGCAGTACAGCCACATTGACAGTCAGAGAGCAAGGCACTTTCTCGAACTTAGTCATATGAAGTCGCAACCTTACAAAATGAGGCCCACTAGGCCACCCGTTGGGAGAGATATCACAACGACGCCAAGTATTCTTGGAACACCAGTGCATCGTGTCCGCAGCGCAGATATTCTGGTAGGTTTCCAGGCGTGTAACATCCAGAGCGTTGTCGAAGTTTACTGTAACTTTTGCGACGTTAGACCGTTCTTCACAATCGTGGATGTTACAGCACCGGCGAGCGTGTCTCGGGACATCTGCTTGATGTACAGCGTAATTAGAGCCTTGAATCGTAGACGCGGACTCGTATAGGCGGAGCGTGCAGCCCAAGCATTTGCTTCGCCCATGTGTGCAGGGCTCAAGACTTTTGATTGACGGTCGCTGTTGGTGAAAGTTATATGCGCACAGGTCAGGCCCCAGGGGGACGAGCTTAGCATATCTGTATAGTGATGAAACAAGGGACAGCCTGCATGGTGTAACACCCGTTACCGCTAAATGGCGCGAGCGGCTTCTACCGAATCCTTCGCCTCGTAAGAGACGTCAGCGTGGAGGAAGATGGAGTTTATTGGCTATTCGGGAGGAGTCACCTGCGAGCCATCTTCACCTGGCGCCCTGGTATGCACTACTATTATTATTGCACTGCAAACGCGTCGCCTCTCGGGGCCCGTCCTCCGAGATCGCCTACAAGAAGTTGTGCATGTGGAAGACACGTGCATCTGCCTCTCCCCGCATACACCAAGGAACCGCGGCCGTCAATAAGCTTCCGTCGTGCAAAACGCGCAATGCGCTAAGGGGCCATTGCAGTGTCGAGATGATGTAGCCCTGCAAGAGGAGTCAATCCTCCAGCACATCAAGCAGTCCCGTGGTACCGCCATACACTGTTGAATCTCTCGTAAGGCGAGAAGACGGCAATGCCTATACAATCTTGGACCACGACGTCTGATCTTTGAGACAGATGAAGCATCATGAGCACAGACCGGCATTTCCCTCACCATCAAGCCATTGCTCGTGGCAATTAGCCAGTCAGATCTGCCGCAGTTCTACCTTGAACACTTCCGACGGCTCTTCACGGAAACTCCTGAGACGAATGTTTCTAGCTTTCTTGGGACGAGAAGGTTAACAACGGGCTCCATCTCGTGCTACAGACCATGTTCGTCTCGCTAGAAGCTTTGATACTAACGCTATGCACTGACGTTTGATAGCATTTGACCCTTTCGAATACAGGCATGTACGCTGGCTAGATTGCAACGATGAGCGACAGCGAGCGCGCAAACTTCAGCTCGATTTCAGTGTCTTGCTTGGCCTTGCGGTGGAGCGAAGTCTTGGTGCGAAAAGAGTCATCGACTGAGACAAGAGATAAGGCGGTTGATAAGAGCGAGATAGACTTGAGGCTGAAATTACCGTAGACTTCTCCTGAATCCTTCCAGCTCGCCCTCCAGGCGTCCACACTATGTTAAGGTACCTTCAAGCTTTCGCAGTCTCAACCACAGCACACATCAAGAGCGCAAAGATAGTAGAACGCATCGCCACTAATCGAGAAACCGGGAGCTTGGGTACACTTGTCACCATCAAAGTGAGCCTAGTTACACAGGTTCGTTCGGCAGATATTCTGAATTTATGCAGGTACGTTACTTACCTTTCTGCTATAGTTTTCATCGCAAACCTCCTTAGTCCAATCTTTCTTTGTGATCCATCCACTTGTAGTCTCAAGACAACAGTTGTGGCTGCTATGGTCTGCGCTGCGCCCCGAGAATGTTAGCTTTAGTCGTAGCCACGAATTAGGATGGTTGTGACGTTACCCTATAGCAAAGCCGACAAGGGTGGCCGCAAAGGTGATGGTGGTAGCGATTTGAATCATTATGAAAAGCGTGTTCGGATTTGGGTCTTGGAATTCTGGAGTGTTGAGATATGAAGCTAATATTCTGACCTAGAGACAGCTGTGTCTTCATACTTGTAGACGTGTCGAGGAAATCGGTGAAGGTCATCAGCAGCTACCGTAGCGCTGACTGTCATTAGCATGCATGTTTCATGGTTTGAAACCTTCTAGATGCGTTGCAAAGGGCACGCAAAAGGGTTACGATAACACCTGGAATAGGGGTGCTGGTTACCGTGGCACTTGTTAGATGCAGTCAACGACTTGCAGACCTAGTTTACCAAGAACCCACTCACACTCACTCTCCTTACAGCTTTTCGTCAATGTGGGCACTGGCCATTAAACAGTATTCGAACAGACTATCTGACGCAGTTGGCAATATCGAACCAGGCAAACAAACACTTTTGCCCTCGTCGATCGAACAAACAAAAGTCGCTGTTTGTTCGGTTGTTTGGTAATCATTTGTAAACGACACCATGCCGCAACTTCAGCATACAATACCATCCGGTTCAACGATGCGAGAACAAGATATCGATGCTATTCAGAAAAGCGAAAAATTGAGCCGACGTGTTCCAGCGAAGCCCTATATATAATGCACCCGGACCCACTCTTCGCGATAAAATGAGTGACGCGACTCCAATGGCGAAAGGTCGGCCTGCTACTCAGGTTCTCGGAAAGACAGCAGTAGGTTAGTGTATACTGGACTTGGACGCGAGAGGACTTCCGCCTTCGCTCAAAGATGTGAGGGTGATGGCGGATCGCATCCTCGTGTCGCGAGGCACACGTCGTTTCAGGACACAGTGGCCCTACCGCTTCGTTCATCGAAGAGAGGAGCTGCGCACGCGCTATCCGCGCACCTACGACTGCCAGCGGGCTATTTGCGAGGATCGTGATCTTCTGAGCGGCTGGTTCCGCCTGTTCTTCGACACGCGCAGGAAGTTTGGCATCCTCGACTGCGATCTATACAGATTCGACGAGACGGGCTTCATGACGGGTGTCATATGCCCTTCGATGATCGTCAACCACTTTTATCAGCGTGGAAGAGGAAAAACCGTATAGCCTGGCAACCGGCAATGGGCGACCGTGATCGTTTGCATTATTGATTACAATTTCGACGTGCCTCGGGTTCTGGTCGTCAAAAGCACCTACCGCCTAGCGAATTGGTACTTAGAGGGTGTTTTGCCCGACTCATGGGCTATCAAGCCTAGTTCTAACGGGTAGATGGACAGCGAGATAGGTCTGGACTGGACTAAGCCCTTCGAGAAGCATATCAGAACGGAGATACCTGTTGACCAGATCAGAAGTTCGATTTGACCGGTTTGAGCGTTCGTAGTCGTGCATCTGATAGTTTAAATGTTATTGGCGGGCTCAGAACGTGCGCGGGCTACTGATGAAACATGTTAATAGATACACGAGTCAACCGCCCCCGCGCGGAACAATTCGCCCTGCACGTATTGTGCACCACATTAAATTCCCTTGCCTGGCTCAAACCCAATCCCTCCTAGTCTAATATCCTAGATAATTCTCTGTCTGGAATCCCTCACATGAGACTATGTATCAATATGCGCATGTGCCACCTTGAACCCACCAGGCATCAAGTAGGTATAGACACGGTTTGGATCATACTTGTTCCTGATCTCCTGTAGACGGCGGAGATTGCTAGGTCCATAGCTCTCGAAGACCTTCTGTCCCTTATCGGTATCGTTCAGAAAGATGGAATCGAAGATGCCATCGACCTCACGAAGCTTCTGGCCGATTTTGGCATCAGCCTCAGCAAGGAATGCATCGATAGCTGCGTCATCGTCCTCTGAGGCCCACGTCATGCTTTGTTCTGTCCAGAACGCCGGCTCGATGGGAATGTCATACGGCGAGGCTTTGCAGGCTTCAGCCATTCGTGTTGTGACGGGGTTGAATGCAAGACCAGTGAAGAATTGATCGACCCGATTCGCGATGCCTGTGAAATTCAGGACTTCGAAGTATGTGTCGTGGATGATCTTGATCGTCTCGCTCGTCGCTTTCGCATTGATCACGCGAAACTTCTGTCGAAGACCATAGGATTCTCCGCCAGCCTTGAAAGCAGGAGTGGCGCCGGAACCGTGGGTCGCAAGAGGCAGTCTTGTCATCGCAGAAGATCCATCATCAGCCGGAAGCTTGCTCCTGGTGTCGTTCACGAACTCAGCGAAAGCTCCGGAGCTCGGCAATGCTGTACCGTTGTAGAAGAGTGTAGAATGGTATTCAGGCTCGGTGTAGTTGGGACCCCAGCGTGCGATCGGAGTAATGGCAGCAAATGGGTCCGCGTCTGGATCCGTCGTGAAGTCCAGCACAGCTTGTAAAAATGCATCTCGGACAGATTTGCCGCTGCCGTAGTTTGCTTCCGCGATGAAGGGCGTAGGGCCGTAGAATGTTTGCAGGTCAAAGCGGGTGACGATCGCAAATGGATTCCCGCCACCCTGCAAAGCCCACCAAAGGTCTGCATGCTCATTGTCTGCCTTCGCAACGACGATCGACCCGTCGGCAAGCACGCACTGCGTATAGTATTAGCAAAGTGCCATGTTCCAAACTTGCCATGCACAAACCTCATAAGCCTTGATCTTCCCGCCTGCAGAAGCCAGCCCGCGGTTAAAACTGTAGAATGACATGCCCCCACCGAGTAACAGCCCTGGAACACCGACCGGACCCAAGCGTCCTCCCACAACCATCAAGTCGGTACCGTTAAGGTACATGAAGACATCACCCCATCTAGGGCCTGGCCCGACAGACAAGTAGGACTTGTCAGTAGAAAGCGCCAAAGTCTTCAGATTAGTGCTGGAGATCGAGACACCAGTAGCATTGATGTTTGCCGCATCTGCAATCGGTGTGTGCCCACCACCTCTCATAGCAAAGGGTACGTGTGAGTCAGACAGCTGTTTGACAGCATGGGAAATGTCGGTGGCGTTGTGAGGGAGAAAGATACAGCCTGGGCGTTCCCATGCAGAGGCAGTCCATGAAACTATTGAGCGTACGTAATTAGCTTCATGTGACCAAGCTGTACTTGAGTGCGTAGCAACAGACCTCTCGTCTCGTTTAGATAACCAGAATCGGTGGGCAGCAAGGTGATGTCTGGGAAATCATGCTTTAGCTGTAAGCAGGTACTAGAGACTGTGACAGCCCTACAGGATGAGTTCCTGGCATCGTGGAAAAAGGCGACGGGGCCAAAAGCAAAGTACGCAAAAGCAGCGATATGCATTGGCTTCAATCTTTATATGACAAACACAAGGCTGTGCTAGCCATGTTGCGACAAGCATTTGCAATGCAAAAGATCCTCGCGGCCCGTATCTTCGTATAGATCGGTCCAAGCTTTCTATCGATGCTCAGTTGTCGGATCATAGATCTGGGTGACTAGGTGTGTCTGTTGTCGCAGCACGACGTGATTTGTGATCCATGTTGCTGAATGTTCGACTTGGCTGACGACGATATTATAGGGTTACTCGTACCAGTATGCGCCGTACCGACACCTCGCCGCAGATATTTGGCGTCGCATTCGTCTCATACGTCTGATTCGGTCTGGCCATAGTGAGACCGGGCGGAGGAAAACGCTGTTTGCCAGTGCGCGGGAACATAGTGCTCGTCGTTTCCGTCGTGTTCGTCGTATGCGTCGTACCGGCACAGCGCCGAATACACTTCGCGTCGCATCCGTCGTATCTGACCTGGCGGTAGCAAAACCGGACCGAAGAAAGCGGTATGCCAGTGCGCGCTGCCTACTACTGTCTGCCGGATAGTGTAACAAACGGCAGCGAAAATTTGTTCGTCATGACCAGATGCCATAATCCAAACTCACATGTTGCCAAGGGAAAGGCCAAAAGTCTGGACCCAGGACTATAAGCTCTGTCGCAAACGTGGCGGGCAAATCTTCAAAGATTGAAACCTACACGATGCACTAGAACTCCTACAAGTTACGGTTGACATGAGGTGCAAGTAACAATATGCAACCTACCCCGTGTCCTTTTGAGGAGATCTGATCTCCAAATGCGGGATGAGCTTCATTCTGTAGCCCTAAGCGCCCCTTCAAGATTAGTGCTATGCACGTACTGGTCGGACGCGTGTGTTCATACTCCTTTTTGTATTCTCTATGTCTTTCACCAAAGGTCCATATCTTTCCAGGAAACACGCGGTGACCAGCAGCGAGATGTATCGGCCAACATCTGTATGGGCTTGGGCTTTCCTTGGGACTGCTTGCTTCCAAGCATGCTTCGCGATAACCGTCGATTCGTTCTTGTTGTACAAATTCGATCGAAGATTGCTTTCGCTGAGCGTCGACTCGGAGTCCGATATGGAATCCTCTAGAAACCATGCTATGGGCCTCACTCCGACATACTTGGTCATATTGATTCTTGGATTGCTCTATCATATATCACTCTCCTGGGACACTCTTCGGCTACAAAACACCATTCAGATCTGCGGTGTATGTTGCTTCGCCGCAGCCATGTCCATATATTCCGTGGCTGAGGTCATCGAAGTGCGATCCGCAGTCAACTACTTTCGAATGCATATGCCAGCATCCGGAACACTTTTGACAGCGGCGGAAAGTGGGCTCCTGGTAGCCATACCAGTAGTGCTAGCTATCACAACCTTGGGCTTATGTTTTCTTGCCTGGAAGTTGAGTCAAATGTTTGCTTGGACGATCTACAAAAGCTTCTCTGCAGACGTGGACGTCAGAAAAAGATACATGCTGTTGGAGGTGAGTGACATCAAAAAAGCTCTTTGGGTGCAGGCAGGGACACTGACCATTGCCAATATAGCTCTACGTTACACTCCTCAAATTTGACTTTTTCTTCTTCCTTGGCTTCGCGGTACAACTCCTCGCAGTGGCCGCCAGTCCTAAGGGATTGCCAACGGGTAAGACAGAGCTCTATCTGACGATCAGTGCTGTCCCCCTTGCAACCGCTCTGCTCGTATTCGCGGCATGGGTTGTGAAGCATGAGAGTCGCAAAGGCCAAGTCTTTGTTGTCGTGGCGTACCTCATTGCAATCGCTTATTTCATGTACAAACTCCGCCAGGTCTTTGTGAGCGAGACGGCAGCAGCGTATAAACCCGCAAGAGGCATGCTGACTGTCTTCGGTACACTCACCATGCTGCTGCTGATCGCCTCTGTTGTAGTGGGCCTCAAGTGTCGAAAGAATTTCGGGACAGGTCTCAAAGAACATATGCAGAACGGGCATTCGTTGACAAGCGGCAATGATGGCGGTGCTGACCATCGACGACGTAAGAGGTTGACAATCTGGTGATGGAAGAGCATGGTTTTGTACACCAACTCGAATGTAAACGCTCTTATGAAAGATCATGATATGGTCTTTGGTGTCTCTAGTGCTTAGCATATGTATATATTGCTATAGGAGATATATCGTCAGAAACGTCAGAGTGTCTAGGTATGTTCTTGTATATTCGGACGTACTATAGTCAACATATCTAGCGAAGACAGTTGAAGACATCGTCCTTCAGAGCGCCGAAGTTCGGCGTACCAAATCCAGTCACTGGATCCCACCCGACAGTGGCATTCCAATGCGCACCGGGAATGACACCAGACTGTTCCAAAGTCAGTCGTGCTGAGGCTCGAAAATGTTATCTTAGGACTTACCCCGTTGACCGCGCCGCCCGTCTGGGTATTCATTCCATCGCAGCCATCTGACTGCCCAGCTGTGATGTCAGTGAAGCCCTTGTATCCGCTGGAGTAGATCCAAGGGTTCAAGAAACCGAGTGCGGGTTTGCCCGCACGAAGGCGCGCGTCGTTGAGAAGCGCGATGATGGCAGCAGTGACCTGTCTGAGGTAAGCAAGAGCCTTGTCACAATGCAACACAGTTGTGGACGTACCGGCGAAGCAGCGGAGGTGCCGCCACTGGGCGTGAGAACGCCGCCTTGAAAGACAGGATAGCTGTGTGTGTCAGTATCGAGACTCATATGAAGCAGCAATGATACTTACTCAGGGTGGACACTCAATGCCGCAACGTCTGGGAAGCCGCGTCCAGTGAAGTTGACGTATTGACCGTAGTACTTCTTGGTTTCCGCGCTCACATACGTGCTCAGGTAGTGTTGGACAGCTGCTTTTTGGTACCAGGGAGCCTTGAAGTAATTGCTAAAGCCACCCGAGGAGCCTACCCAAGCGATCTCGGGAGCGAGGTCAACAGTACCACCGACCGAAGTGACATACGGGCATGTTGCGGGGAAGACTGGGTTGAACTGAGGTGTCTTGCCATCCTGGTTCAAACATGCGGCGCCGACGCCAGTATCGCCAGAAGATTCGAGGACAGACACGCCTCGCATACCCAGGATGCCGATCAAATTGCAGACCCTGATCGCATACTTCTCAGGGACTGTTTGCTCGTCGTCTCCATAAGAATTGGTGATGACTTGTGGCAGCTTGTGGTTGGGTTGCGAGAGCAGGAACTCGTAGTAGGGCAAGTATGGCTCGTTCTCGTTCGTGGTACCAGCGGGCTCGACTGGATCTGGGATATACGGGCTGCAAGAGCCCATGTCAGCTGTGTACACACACCAACTTCCTTTGGGTACTCACGGGCTACCAGCAGTGATGTATTCTGTTATCGGGAGAGGGTGGGCGATGGCAACAATGTTTTGCGCGTCCAAATTGGCCTCGCCATCGTCATCATCGGAAGGCGGCTGTGGCAGATCCGTCGCGCCATCTTCAGGGTTGACAAGGACGACTGAGAAGCTAGGGAACAATGTCAGTGCTGAATACATCGTGGGAGGACCATGCGTGCGGGACTAGCTTTTGAGGAGGAATGCCGAAATGCTTCTCATACGCGAAGAGATCAGAAAAACTGGCGCTTTGGTTCAAGAAGGAGCTGAAGGCAATTTTGCTACCGTACTTGACGTCGGGCTTGTAGTCCTTCACGTTGTAAATGTATCGAAGGCAGTCAGGAGTGAGCCCGCCATAAGTGTGGTTATGGTAAGCGATAGTCGAGTTGCAACCCGCAGGCAGTGAAGTCGCTCCCTCTGAGAGAGACGGGCGCGAGTACGTCGACTTGATGCTTCTCAAGGGCTGAGCGGTACCAAAGTAAGTTGTCGGAGATACCAGATCAACGTGTGCCTTGAGATTTTGCGGGATCGAGTATTGCGTGGTACGTATCTTTGACACTCCCTGAGCGTCTGTGTACTTGTTGAAGGTTGTTCCGAGGAGACTATTAGCTTGAGTCACAGAAGCCTTGAACCACACGCTGTCGCCTTGGACAGTGTATGTGTTGATGCCCGAAGAACTGAGCCATGCCTTCACGGCGTTCTTGCTAGCGTCGCTCGGACCGAACAGGGCATTGATGTCGCCCGTGTCGAGATACTGGCCGTAAGATGAAGACCCAGGCGTTGAGATCGAGGACAGCCTCGATTCAAGCTGATCGATGTTTTGCTGGGCAAGCGCGACTTGCAGGACAATCTGAGTATCATTCTGCGGCGCAGATGTAAAGCTCCAACCAGACGGGATGGTGGAGACCTGCTCATGGAGAACCAGGGCTTTGACAACTGGAAGAGCAAAGGGTGCCGCAGCGATAAGACGCATCATGGAGGCCACCATCCTGTGGGTGTCGCTAGCGGAATGAAAGGGAGTATGCCCTCTCCCCCATTGCAGGGTACCGCTTCCATTTTGACCTGCGTCTGCCAAACGGACAAGGCGGATGCTGCTCGGATGCGTGCGATAACAATATAAAATTCTTCGGATCGCAAATCGAAGCTATGCACCAAAGAAGCAGGTGGTAGAGCGAAAGAAGAAGGTATTTGTGATAGCCAAAGTGTTCGTGGACGCCGATACGCGTCATCATCTCGCTTAAGCTTGAACAAGCTCAAACAAGCCTTAGGCGAGAAGCTTAACTGGCTCTAATTCTCTTCTAATATCTGGCAATACGAGGGGACGGACGTTGCTAGTATCGTGTCGACATGGGCAAGGCATATATCTCCGGCTCCGGCGACTTGAGCCACATGCCTTTCGGAGGGCACGCGGTATTCACGCACCAAGATTACGAGGCGCAATCTTCCAGAACAATACCACCATAGATCTCATGGCCTAAGTTCAGCCTGTGAGGGCATGCGGGGAAGGCCGCAGGCTGGATGTACAAGCCATTTGACCACACTCTGCTGCTAGAGATCAGCTCTACTTAACACTTGCGCCTACCGACGACGGCGCCGAGGAACAAGAGGAGGCGTGCAAGCTGCCTAAGTGCCAGCGGTGCGTCAAATGCGACGGGTGAAAGTTGCCTTGTGAGCGCTATCCTCACTGCATTCTGATTCTCGAGCGGCAAATTACCTGCGTTTGTAGGGCGGGCGTTTGAGGGTTTCCACCTATTATTTGTGGATCCTTCTGTTGTCGCCCGGCGCCACGGAGGTTGGTCCTGAACGCATTCAAGATGCACTGCTGGGCGACTTTCTGGAGGCACTGGGTGGGATATGTCGTATGGCTCCGCTATTACTCGCAAGAATGAGGATGTGGCACAGCTCATTTGGAGTTCTCTCGCTGAGTGTGACAAGCGTTCGTCTGCGGAGGATATGTATAGCTTCCAAGAACAACGTTCAGAGCGGGAAACTCGACACAAAAACCTTTTTGAACACCTTGCTACAGCGACGGACACTGATGAGACATTGGGGACCGAATGGTAAGCATACGCTCTTCCGCGCTGATCTTACTTTGCTGTCTCGCGCCTCATAAAGCTTGCAGCTGCGCACTCCCATCCCTACGTGGCTCGTATAAGATTGGCTTTTGTATTCTCAATGAATTTCCAGAACCGCAAAACTTCTGACACCAGAGAAGCCCGAAAGACAAGCAACCAGAGGAAATCGTCGAAGCGAAAAGGGTGTCGCAAGTTTTATGGTCGATCACCTCCAAATGTCTTGTGCATGCTCGAATGGCGGTTTGAATATGGCCAGAAGCATAGAGAAAGCAGGCACTGTCATGCGACCGTGCGAGGCATCTTTCGTATGAGACGACAAGAGCTAGCACTCCGTCCTGGAGGTATTGACTTGAGGCTGCTAGCTTCGGCTTAGACATCATCGCACATGGTATAATTGCCCGCTGACCGACGCCGTCGGAAAACGAGCATAGCTCCTTGTAACGATCACAGTTTCGGCAAATTGGCTATATGGTCACAGCGGATCTTCCGTCTTTGCAGGCTTGTCAGTCGTATCGAATCCTGGTGTGCGATTGCCGGGAAGTCGTTCTAGTTTGATGGTATCCAGTTCCGGTTCTCACGGAGTTCCCAAGATGAGACTCCAGTCGCATGCATACAGGGAATTACTGGTCTTCACGAATCGCCCATGAGATTTCGCATAGGGATGTATCACTCATGCACGGGGCTCCACTGAGAAATGATGCTATAGTCGTAAATTACATCCTTGTAGAATTGAAGCCATATATGTTCGGGAGGTGAGATTGGTTTCTGAGCATTGCTCGCAAGCTTTTGCGATCGACATGTCTGTACTCTCGGGCGGGACCCCGCTCACCCCGCTGCGTCTTACACTAAAGGCATGCCCTTTGGGGTATGCCGGATGACTATCGTCACTCACAAACCCAGTTACTCCGCCACGGTATCGACGGTGCCCTGAATGATCATCATCGACCATGAATTTGACGGTCGTACTCGCTCAGAGTAGATACGACTCCCCTGTTTAAAGCTAACAGTCGTCGTTCCGACATTTGGTAGTATTGACCCCTTCCAAATTCCACCAAACTCATCGATCGCACCTCAAGCGCCGACATCATGGCAAGTCGTGCAACAGCGGCCATCTGGGCGACCAGAGCGATGGCCGGTTTCTAGATCGCCGTTGGTCTGTATCAAGCTATCAACCCGGTAGAAGGTCACAAAACACTCCTACTTCAAACCTGGAATCAGCGTGCTGATATCCTTCCTCCGTAAACAGGCACCGCGGTCATCCTCGGCGTCTCGTCTTTCGACCAAAGCACGGCTTCTACCCTCATGCAAGCTGTCGCGGGCAGAAACCTCGCAAACGGCATGGCGATGGCCGTCCTCACGCTGACGGGCCAAGCAAGAACAGCAGGCGCGATGATGGTCTGTGGTCTGATCATACAGGCTTGTGACTTTATGGCTTGTGCTAGAATCGGTGGCATTTGGAAGGGGCATGCTTTCTTGGCGCCGTTCACGGCGGCTCTTGGGTGGTGGGTAGCAACGAGTTAGTGACGCCGAACGAAGTACAGCTTAGGAATGGTAGCTCTACAACAGGGTAGCTTTTCCTTACACCTATCTGCCTAAGTTGCGTATGAAGGACCACATGACCTTCCGAAGAGGTATTTGGGGCTATCGTCCGCTTCTGCAAACTCTTCTATCCCATCGATAAAGCCGTAAAAGCAAGCGCCAGCTATCTCTCTCTGATATTTGAGCCGTACGCCTGATCGTCGCACGGTCCGCCCACAAGTTCTTAGTTAAGCTCACTTAGCAGTCAAAAGGCAAATTATGAAATTGCAACTGGCATGATTTCACGGCCTTGGCACGGAAGCGAACGGACTGGACAACGGGACGCTCAATTGCAGGCGCAGAGCCAAACTTCATAATCGTTCATAACTACATCTATTCACACTGACGAATTTACATTATCCATTTGGTGCTTAAGGTTGTGACATCTCTTTCGGGGTGATCAGTCATCGTACAGAGGGTGCTTGCTGCGATTGTGGTTGATGGTCGAAGAGCCACTACGTCCGCCTGGGCTGTTGGCGCTGGGGATCTGTGTGGAAGCTGTGGCTTTGTGTGCGATGACGGTCATGTAGTGGTCGTGAGATTCGAGGAGAATCAAGTGGGCTGTCGGAAGTCACCGCCTCAGGTTCATTGGCGCCGGGGTCGGCGTCACGTTCGCGGTGATCCTGAATGTGAGCAGGTGGTCCAGGTGCAATTTCTATATCCATCGGGTAGGTGCAGACTCTCGCGCTCGCAGGAGTGAACATGGTAGGCTCCGCTGGCTCTCGAAATGGCCATGAGGGGTTGCGTCCTTCCGTGTTGGGTCGAGCGCGCGCCTCGTGAATACGACGCCGAGCAAGAAGCTCATCGTGAGGTTCGCGACCGACATCTGATCCTGCGTTTCCGAGCACCGTAAAAGTCATTGGATATTGGCTGGAACTGGAGGGCACATAACGATATGCTATGAAAGTCAGTCTCGGCCCTGCCTGTGGGTGTTGAGGCTTCACCCACGATCATGATGCGGAGTCAAGCCAGGAACTCTGACATGCCTATTGGCGCGCATGTACGGTGTCTCGTCGTCTGATAGTTCGTGGCTGGAAGAGCGCTGGTATGAGTCTTCATGATATGCCTGTGGCGGAGGACGCTGATTGCTCGGCCGTCGCTGGGTGCTCGTCGCGTGACCTGAACCTCGCCTCGACATGATGGCAAGTGGCGATTGTAAGTGTACACGATGTTGTTGTGTGCACACAGTAATACAATGCGAGCGGCGTGAATCGCAGGATGCTCGAGACGATATTTGCGAAGAACTAGAGTGTTGCAGAAGCGGCCAAGCAGCGGTGCAGGAGGTGTTGGTCCTCTCGTCCGCAGAATGGAGGGGAGGCGGGAGATACCTGCTCCGCAAGCTACCCTTCACAGGTACAAGACTGGCGACGCGGCGCTAGATTGATCGGCAGAAACTGGGAAAGCACCAGAAAGACGAGCGGTGACATTCTAGCCAAAGGGAAGAAGGCGCAGGGGTCGCGCCGCGCCGACCATTGACCAGATTCGTCTGCCACTGACATGTTCAGCATTGCAGACGCATTCGAGGCCTAGCGAGAGAGACCACGGCGACGGTCTCCGCGTCGTTGCCGACGAGCCAGCAGGGTGATTGGGCAAGAGCGAGGGACATCGGCAGGGTAGAGGGCGGCCGCAAGAGGAGTGTGGGCATGCGCACGTGTGCACTATGGGGAGCTCACTCCCACCGGTGACTGAGGCAGCGAGGGGGCATTGGCGCGGTCAATCGAGGGACGACGGTCGCTGGAATCATGGTTGCACCGAGGGCTCCCACGACCCTTTTGACGATGATATCGGAATTGTCATGCCCGCGGTCCGCGGAGTCTTCGCTGTTGCTCTGCATTGCCGATGAGAACTGCCATGGTATACTGGATCTCAAGCGGTGTATTCGGAGCGTGGTTCCCTTTTTCGTGCATAGCAGCCTGGTCTCCACCACGGCACGCAAAGCACGCCTTCAATCTCAACTCTTCTCCTGCAGCAGGGTGAATTTGGTCCGGGAAGCCGCTATCCAGTCGTCCAGTGTTGCCGGCACGCACTGCAAGCCACGCGATAAGGACTCTGGGTCGCGGAAGCTTCCTAGTGGTCGTGATGTTGCGAAGGGCGTAGAGGCTGCAGTCTGGCAGCGATGCAGCGTACCTATAGGTCCACGTGTGCAGTCGAGGTTCCCATGATCAAGGAGCTTGGTCAAACATGGCTGCCTGGCGATAGCTGGCCAATCGCTCGTCGACGCGTGTCCAGGAGGGTGGCCTCTTCTCGTGTGGGCATGTGATGATTGTGCAGTCGTTGCAAGAGGGGAGAACAGACGAGCGTGATCCTATCGTCGATTGAGGGCAAAGCGAGACGAGGCTGTGTGGTAGTAGTGCCTAAGGCACTTGCACTGCCCGCCGAAAGAGGAGCAGCGAGCTGAGAGTGGATGGAGAGAACATAGCGGTATGTCTTCTACCAGCTGTGCACTCCGTCCGCAGCAGGCTGTAAACTGAACGCATTATTATAAGGAGTGCATTGCCCACAATCTGGCCTGTCGGCCTGTTTGCCCGTAGGACGGATGATGGGTGAGGTCAACAATGCACACGTGGTGCATACAGCTTCAGCTCCTGCAGCTACTAAGCGAGAAAGCTCCGCCTGGGCCGGCCACACCAGTAGTCCTGCACTGCATTCACCGGCGCGCGACGCTACACCGGTACCGCCTGCGTCAGATATTGACAAGCAATAATATGCGCCAAAGCATCTCCACCATCAATGTTGTGCTCGTGTAGGGCGCCTCTTACCCGCTCTCACGAGCCGCGGTCGCCTGCCACCCACGGCCTCGACAAGTCTGAGCTGGAGGTCGGAATCCGACTCGATTCAGTGTGACAAGGTTCTTGATCCGTCATGATCTATGCGGTTGGCACGCCGTATATAGGCCAATGCCGGCGAGATCTTGCCAGTGTTGGAAACACTGCCTTTTCCCTTGTCTTTCGCCCTAAAACTCCTGAATGGCTGCACACAATGTTTTCGAAGCCAACAGTCGAACGATCCCAGCAGCGTTTGGAGATGCATCTTTGTGGCTGGACGACGAGCTCACAAACGAGCCTTCGTTCTGGCAAAGTGCGGTAGAAGACACCGATTTTGTTCCGCAGTCGTGGGCAGAGACAGAGTTTGAAGAGCTTCGACGAACCGATTCCGTGCCGACAGCGATATGCCGTCCCAGCGTTCCATATCCCGAACTTGCGCATCCATCCTCAATCGATGGATACGCCGGAAAAGGAGGTATCTTCACTCAGCGGAAGAGTTCGCACACCGCGGCTTTGGAAACCAAGCACGAGCGTGGAACAACGCCGTCGTTATTGTCTTACCGCGAGCGCCGACAAGATGACGAGGTGCAGCGTCTGGTGTGTTCAGAGTGTGGGCTCGAGTTCGAGAACCTCCAAGGTCTCGACCGGCACACCAAGAGCTCGCTGCACAAAGCATGGAGGTGTCAAGAAGTCGGATGTGGCAAGACATACGCGCGACGCGATACTTTCCTCCGTCATCGCATAAAGCATACGGACAGTGTTCACACATGCAACGTCTGCTCGCGGAACAAGAAGCACAAGGTGTTTAAGCGGAAGGACCATCTCAAGGAGCACTTGCGAAATTGTCATTCGCGCAGCGTCGATGGCATAAGGTATGTGTCTTCGCACAGACATGTAGTGGGTCAACTGACGGAAAGGCAGGGCCAATTCGGATATTCTTAGTTTTGATGGACTGGTGGACAAGAGCATGAGTGAGTGCGGCATCTCCGCAACACCCAGTGCAGGCGAAGGGTGCTCTCCTCAGCAACAAGAAGCGATGAAGGATCTCGTAAGGTCACTGGGCACTGTGCTTGGTGACCGGCATCCAAACCTTATTGAGAAGCTGGAAATAAAGATGACGGCGCTGAGTAGCTCGGACATGGAGTCGGTAGCCGAACATATGGCTGGTGCAGCTCTGGCAGCGAAGACATATCTTACTGCTACGAGATCATGTAGTTGTCATTGCCTTTCGTCACATAGAGAGCACCATTGCTAATGGCTTGGTGTATAGATAGCATAAATTGGTGGCTTGCTGTCAAGTCAGGTCGTCAAGCGTTGTGAGTTCGGCGTTGTGCCCGCGAAGCGAAAGGTCGACAAAGTCAAGTGTGATCTCCATGTCGTTCCCCATCGACATGTGTTGCTCATACCAGGTGACATAACACGTTGCTCGCGAATGCAAATTCAGTGTGAATTTACATCGCTCATGCCGCATGTTCGAGCTGCTTTGGAAGCACTGACTTTCTCAAGTTGCCGGGGAGAGGCTCGTCGAGAAGTCCATCTCATAGTTGCACTGCATATTCCATCACCGAGGCATACAGCTCAGTCGAATAGAGTACATGTTCGACTGCAAGCCCGATGTTGCGGTCCGCGCATACTGCACATTCATCAGAGGCTCGTGCGACTTGATGTTTAGCACGCCTGAAGTCGTCCTCAAAGGGTCGGGTAGCGTCAACGAGGTCTGCAGAGCTCCCAACGGGAGAAGTCTGGGCAGAACGTGAACAGCAGGGCGAGCTGAGTTGTCCGCCAAACATAGTATCAAGCTCACAGTTTCGCGCGCTCATGCTCTTCCTGTCTTATCTCGTCGCGCAGCGCAGCCCTCAGATTCGCAGACATCTCTTTCGCCTCATCATCGTCCAACTCTTCGCGCGTGCCCCGGCCAAACATTCTCCAGCTCTTCATCTGGTCAAAATCGACGTTGCCTTTGCCAGCGGTGGGCCTCCTCCCTTCTTGATACCTGGGGATCAGGTGGAAGTGCACGTGTGGAACGACCTGCGCCGCGCGCTCGCCGTTGTTCTGCACGATATTCCAATCCTCAATACCGGTGACCTTGCAAAGAGCGCGCGATACCAGAGGAAGCCATTCTCCAATGGCGCGCGAGTCTTGCCTGGACTTGGATGCGATCTGCTGCGACAGCCAGTCTGCGCCGACCTTTGGGTTGTATAGATCGGAGACTTTCTGGTAGTGGTCGCGTGTGGTGACGAGGATGTGCCCGGGCGCCATTGGTAAGATGTCAAGGAAGGCCATCACGTGAGGCGTGGATAGAATAACGTGAGCTTGAGGTGAGATGAGATCTGGATCCGGGTTGTGAGGGATTGGCGATGCTTCTGCGGGATATGCTTGGGCGATCTTGCAGAAGGGGCAGTCTATGGGGTAGAGATCGGTTGTAGATGCCATTGTTGGTGTATGTATATATGTATGTATGCGATCCTGATGAAATGATAGTGGGTGTGATGCAGTATGTGGATATATGTATACACGTGTTGTATGGAATATTACGGTCAATAGTGAATGGGAGAAATGATGTCAATCACGTTATACAGGGTCTAGACCAGAGTTGGAGTGGTGGGTGAAATAGAGTTGGCCCTCTCCCCAAGGCTGTGGTTTGTCAACAACGGGCCGGCCGGACCACGCGAGCTGCTCGTCCGCAGTTGGCATGTGAAGTCAGCAGCCATCAACCGTCAGCTATCAACGACCATCTCTCCGCACGCACACACATACACGACCGTCTCTCCGCACCCACATAAACCATACCACGCACACCCTCCCAACGCCCATCGCAGCAGTCAATCCCCACCAGCTGATCGCCATCCTTCACTTACTAGACATTCGCGCTCTCCTCTTCCCGACCACCGCCCATCGATGCCTGCTCAACCGGCCAACTGCGATCCCTCATCCAACGCCCTCCGATAATTACCTCGCAAGCTGCGCCTCTGTACGCCGAACCACCACCTCTACCACGCCCTCCCAGCGCCTTTGCGCTATACCACTATCACCGATGATACACGACAGACTTGCCTGAATGCCCCCCCTCAACCCGTTCTTGCGCGCCTTCTTCAAGAGCGCGTTTCCTTCGCAATGTCAGCCGGCTAGCCACCATGTCCTCCTCTGCCCGACCACAGAGGTCCTGCTCAGCTCCAAGGATCGCGAAAGTGGAGTCTCCTTCGCAGAGCTCGCTGGATCCGAGGAATTCCTGGCCAGCCATGTAATCCGGGTGCCTGGAGGTGGTCAGCCTCAAGTTGGAAAGGATGGTCAGAACATAAGAGAGCCCAAGGGCAAGGCGAAACAATACAGCACGGTCAATGGAAGGACGGTGGTAATGAAGGACTCCTTCGTGTACAGCAACAAAGGCTTCAAGTCGCTCAACCAGGCGCAACTTCTTTCGGATGCGCTTCATTACGCGGATACCCATGATGGACAACAGTGGCTGGTCTACTACATCTCGCGCCCTCTTATTGGATCTTTTCAATCTACGCCGATCATTCCCGCAATTATCAGTGACGAACCGAGCAAAGAGCGCAGGAAGTTATTGGCAGAGGTCTCGGACGTGGCTGGTCCCGCGCCAGGCACAGGAGGTGGTGCAATCTTTCCCAAGAAGAAAGTGATCAAGAATTTTGGCGACCTCCTTATGCAATACCCAATGATCTCACGGCAAATGCATGGCGGTCTCGAAAGAATTATCCGGGAGTTTGTTACCTCAAACGACCAGCCTGTACAACAGCGTTCTTCGAGGCGGTCTTCGGTGAGCTCCCAGCGCTCCGCACCTTCAATAAACGGATCTGTACGCTCATTGCGGAGCTCAATCTCTGGCAGCACCATGATACATCCGACAGCTCTGGAGCTTGAACCAGAGGAAGAGACGATGCGCGCTTCGCTGGAGACCGCTGTTACTAGCGCCATTGATCTTTTCCAAGGCGTGGATAAAACACAACTATCTCTTCTGGGTACGAATACGGAGCTCACTGGACCTGTTGTAGAACACATGATCGAGCGTTACATCACTGAGCAAGTCCATGATCAAACATTGTTCCCCAAGGTGTGTGCCATTAGAAGACCAGACGACGCTGATCTTGAGAGCAAGATCCGGCGGATGACGGATGTCGACATCGCTCAAGTCGGAATTCCCATCGAGGAAGGTATGCAAGGAAAGCGCGATATTGCCCTTCGACTGAACAAAGGTGTGGATGTCTTCAAGAAGATGGGTGTAGCCAGCAGCCCTCAAGAGATGCTCGAGATTCTATTGTCAACACAAAAAGCAATCACTGAACCGGAGTCTGCGCCAAAGTCGGCCATGGAGATAGGCCAGTCTGAGCCTACCTTGCCTTCAAATCTCACCATCAACGCCGATGTTCTGGTTTCCATGCTTCTCATAGTGGTCATACGAAGCTCAGTACGCCATTTACATGCACGCCTGCTCTACATGAGATACTTCATTTTCATCGACGAGGTCGAATCAGGCGAACAAGGCTATGCGCTCGCCACTCTGGAAGCAGTGCTGGCTCATTTGTCTGGTGAATCCCGAATGCTGCGCAAAGCCAGCAAAAAGAACCGTGCGCTATGGCAAGCAGCGAGAAGCGGAGATGTACAGACACTTCAAAAAATACTTAAACCCGGTCAGTCATATATTGAACAAGATTCGATGGTTCCATCACCTACCGCGATCGAAGACTCCACGGATGACCAAGACACCTCCCTGGACATTGACCAATTTGACGAGCCCGGTGCCACTGGTACGCCTGACGACGCTCAAGGCGATTTCGCTGCAGTGGGAGGCTCGCTACAGCACGTGTTCCCGTTCCAGAAACCGCCAACGCCACCACCTGAATCGGCAGATGGCTTGAAGCAGAAGAAAAAGAAGAGGGTTTCGATGGCACCGCGAAGCATGTCTCAGTCGTCAAATTTTTCATCGCGGTCACATTCGCGGACCAAGAGTATCGACTCAATGGCAAGCTCTGGCGTCGTGAACGATATTTCAGTGGAGAAACTTGCACAAACGCAAGACGCAGATGGCAACTCTGTTGTCATGATGGCAGTTGATTCGGGACAGAAAAGTTCGTTGCACTTCCTTCTAAGTCTACCTGCGCATTTCCGCGTGGATCAGATCTTGCATGACATGAATGATGACGGTGTGACACTGCTTAGCGCCGCCGTGCAGTCTGGTAACGTCGAGGTCGCGGAGGAACTGCTACAGTTCCTAGAAAGAGAGGCTTCCGACATCCAGCTAGAGCAGTACCTGGCGATACAGGACAGCAAAGGCAGATGTGTCGGCCATTACATCTTCAACCAACCACATCTAATACAACGGTTTGGCAACAAGCTGCCTTGGCGACTGAAAGACAAGAATGGACAGACACCACTATTCGCACTGTCTCGGTCATACGATCACGATCAGTACCACTCGATGATTGACACCGCTCTGTCACTTGCCACAGAAACGCAAGGTGACGGTCAACCGTTACACCATGACGACCATGTCGATGCAAAAGGTAACACGCTTCTGCATATCATCAACGACACAAGTATCACCATGAGGCTCCTCCGCAGCTCTGACGTGGATGTCAACGCAGCCAACGACAAGCGATTTACGCCTCTGATGGTTGGAAGCAAATATGGGCGACTTGATCTGGTGCGAGTCCTGTTTGGCGATCCCAGGACCGACACAACACTAAGAGATCTACGCGGACTTTCGGCGGTTGAGCTGGCAAAAGACGATGACGTGCGGAACAGATTTGATGATCTGGTTCTACTCTCAGTTTCGGATCCAAGCGACGAGAGGACCACAAAGATTGTTCGCTCGTTCTTTGTCGAGGATGGCACCGTCAGGTTGGTGCTCAAATCAGGTGCAAAGAACTCGAATGGAACGATCACAGTCAACACATGCAGGCGCACTCCCGATGACTTCGCCAACTTGTCCAAGTGGCTGCATATTGAATGTCCGGCATCCTGGCTACCTTCACAATTCAATCTCGCCTCACCATTTCTGATTCCTGGCAAGCCTTCTAGAGCGCTGCTGCGTGACACACAGTTACGGCTTGATAATTTCTTCCGCACTCTCCTCACGCACGCCACCTTCGGAACACACGAGCTTGTTTGGGAGTTCTTCCTCGTCCCCGAAATCGACGGTGAGATGCTTCTGGAGCGCAGCAAGCGCAAAGCAGAAGCTCGTGTGGACAACCTTAAAGACGACTTCGAGCCGATCACAGACACACTGGAAGTATCCAACTTTGTCGCTTTCGCTCGCGAGCAGGTCAAGGGAGTCACAGGGACCACGCGTCGGGCAATTCGTACCGTCAATCAATACCGGATGCGACAGGTTGACTTTTTCGAGTCGGCGCAGCTCGCCTCCAATGCAGTATCCACACTAGTGTTCCTACCGCAATCACATCTGGACGCTTTTGACCGCTACACTCGCTCCCTCGCCCTGTCGGAAGCAAATCCCATGACCAGCTTCTACTACACCCTCCACTCCATCCATAGCACATCCACCGCAATCCAGAACGCTCTCGACCGTCCCGCCACCCTGATCGGCAGCATGGAACAATCACAGCGCATCATCTCGCGCACTCACAACTCCCTATCGCGAGCCAACCGCTGGACCCCAAACTTTGGCATGTTCGAAGACACCAAAAAAGCTGCGGCGCAGGATGCCTGGAACAAAGCGGCTAAAGCCAAGGGCGAGCTGGAGAGCCTGGGGTGCGAGCTGCGCTACACGCAGCAAACCGTGGCCAGCGAGCTGGCCGGCTGGCAAGAGGAGCATGTCAATGTTGGTAAGCAGATGTTGAAGAAATTGGCGAGGGAGACGATTGTGAAAGAGAAGGCCAGATTGGGAGGCATGCAGCGGGCGCTCAGGGAGATTCAGAAGATGAAGGTCGGGTGATGGGATGATCTATCGGAGGTGCGTTTCGAGGGTGAGCATAGAGGCTAGGACAGAACTCTAGACTATTGGTCAGAAACCTCATAAGGCTATCTCTTCTTCTGTACAGCTTTTCCTTCCTTTGCAGGCAGTGGTGGGACATCCCAAGATTGACATCCAGGACAAAGTTTGGGAAGTTTGTGCGAGATGCTTCTTTGTGCACAAGTTTGCCAATCGTGGTCTTCCCTTCGAATGTCCGGTAAGACTGACGGGGCGTCCACTTCACCTGTGCCTTCTGCAGTTGTCCCCAATAAGCCCCCGCAGTGAACGCCCGCCGACATGACAATATGAGTCTTCTTCACTCACAACATAGCAACCATCACCTCCGCACAGCATCAAATATCAACGACGTTCCACAATATGCAGATTTGATCCCAGTCATTTCTCTTCTCTTGCAGGAATCGACAAACAGCGAAGCACGTTTCAACATGCTCGCTGCATTCAGCCAAAGATTTTGTTCACATGCTGGCAATCTTTCTCTCGGTCACGAGGACTTGCTTCAGGGGATTCCTCGCTGAGTTTGCATTTCACGTGAAGAACATGAGCTTGCCGCTGTGGGTCTGCACGAGCAAGGCTGATCTTGGGAGCGGTGGTATTGTATCCATTTTCTTTCTTTTTTTCCCCCTGCGACAACGGTTCACGCAGAGACATTACGGGCCTTGCATAGGAGGCGATATTCTCGACATGGCGTCTACCGAGTATACCGCCGGGAAGAGAGGATTGACGAACAAGCGCAATGCAGGGAAACGTGAGTGGTACGTCTTTTGCTCACTCGGGGCGTGGGTCGACTTGTTGTTGAGCCATTGTTGCCAACTCGGACGTGCATACCGCAGAATTGCGGGAAGTCGCACGTTCCGCGAATTGCATGGCCCGGTGATCGATGGACTGGAAAGGCTCGGTCGCTAACGTATGAGCTACAGGAGCACGTTTGCCGAAAGCGATATCGATTCCGAAAAGAAGACCACCATCGACAACGAAACCGCAGCGAAGAAGCTCGCGATCCGCCAGCCCCTTGAGACAGCTCTGAAGTACCGCCACAAACCATCCTGCTGCGCAGCAAAGATCACCAGCTAACCGACCTCCAGCCTCCAAGACGACGTCCGCATCATCTGGGTCGGCTCTCCGCCTCAAGTGTCAACCATCCACTCCGCCCTCCTGCCCATCAAAACTCTCCACATCCTCGCCACTTCCAGGACCCAGCCCTACCCAGGCGTGCCCATCGACTTTTGCACCGTGGACGCCACGCACGAAACTTTCGAAATTTACCGCAACTTTCTGTACACCGGCAAGCTCTTCACCCACGACGCCCACGGCGACCAAGACCACACCGACAACGGCGACGACGAGGCCCACGAAGATCGCGAGTGGGTGCGCCTGGCGCTGTCGTATTTCCTCGGCCTGAAGCTGGGCGACGAGAGGTTCTGCAATGCTGTCGTGGATGGCATCGTGGAGAAGATGGCCGAGACGGTAAGGTCTTGATGCTCCTCCTCGTTCTTCTTCTTATTCCCCCCCCTACAATTCTCACGAGCGAGTGTTGTGTCTGACCTGTTTTCCTCGCCAGGACCGCTCACCCACCGGTCTCGCCACAGAAGTCTACACCAACACCCACCCCGGCGATAGACTGCGCGCCTTGCTCGTCGACCTGCACGTCTGGAAAGGTGAGCATTATTATCCCCCCTTCTTCAAACCCTCGCCCGCCCGCCGCTCTCCCAACTGACATACATCTCTCCACCCTCAGGTCTAGGCACCTGGATCCTGCCCCCCCACGACGACGCCAACGGCCCCGTGTACTTCCGCCGCGAAGTCCGCACCAGCGTGCGCACCGCCGGGTCCGCGATCCACGACGCTGACGTTCCTATGCCGTGGGACGTCGATTTGTGTCAGTACCATGTGCACGACGACACGGCGGTCTGTGAGCGCAAGGACTCGCTTGTTGAAAACCGGCTTGAGCAGAATGGGTCCGACTCAGCACCGGAGATGACGAGAGGCCGTGCTGCGTCTTTCAGGTGTGCGCCTTGCGGCAGGCCTTTCCCGTCTGCGTCGGCGCTCGGCGGGCATAAGGCATCGCCTGGGCATAAGAAGAAGGCGAAGAAGTGGATTGCTGGAGCTGCGAAGTGATCAGGCTTTCAGCTTGATGCAGACATGCTGTGACAGGAAGCTATACGCCGTCAGTGCAGTCAGTCATCTTCTGATCGAGAGGCACAGATGCGTTGAGAGAAACGCTGGTATGTAAGACGTGTTGTCACCATGTCATGCACAGCAGTGTGATGTTGGCCTTCTGGTCGTTTTCGTATGCGCTATGCTGGCTAGTACAAATGGGCAATCGCTCAACCCCCAAACAACAAACTCCAACTCCACAGTTCCATGCAACTTCTCTGCTTTGCGCCCACTGCTTGGTTTGTGCGCGTCATGCTACCTCAAAAGGCCTTCAATGCCCATTCCGCAGTCAAACAGGAGCACAACAATTGGCATGCCGCATGCTTGATCTGCACATGCTTTCCGTACTCCTTAGAAAATGCTGACATTGTCCAGAGGCGCCAAATCGTCAAAGCGGCCGAGGTGGATCGCTTATGCGGCAGTAGTCGCAGCTGCAGGGGCACTTGCCGTGCCGTTGCTAGTAGCCTCGCCGATCGGAGCTCCAGCGCTGCTTGCCTCGGGCTTCTCGACCTTGGGCAACACGCCTTGCTTCACCCAGACGTCCACGAGAGGCTGCATTGGCTCCATGTCTTTCTCGCCCAGCAAGTTGTAGAGTCTAGCCACGTTGATGAAGTGCACAAAGCAAGTGTTGAGTTCGCGGTAGCAGTTCAGATCCCAGAAGGCGAGCCAGTGCTGCCAGTAGAGATGTGCGTAGCAGCGGAACATTTGCTTGTACATGTTCTTGATCTCAGTCTCGAATCTCTGAGGGAAGCCAGATGGCTTGCCCAGCCAGTAGTTGGGATCTGAAGCAGCCTGGGCTGCAGTGGGGATTGTAGGCGCCGAGGTGAAGGGGTCCATCGGGAAGAGAGAGGCATCGAGGACTTTGCCACCAACCCAGGTTTGGATGTGCTTGACGTATGTGGGTGCATTGAGTGGCATGGGGTTGCGGTTTTGATCGATCCAAGTGTAGTCAACGCTGGATGAAATCAGCGTGTGCAAGTTTGCTGGACTGTTGAATTGTACTTACGAGCCGGCAGACATGTTAGGGCAAGCCTGGGTGTTGCAAATGGAAGTGCCTCTGGTAGGGTCCATCTCCTGGACGATTCTGAGCATACCGCCAAGGACACGGAATTGCTCGGACACTATTTAATGTCAGTGTGGTGAGGGAAGACTGAATTTGAACAGGCCTTACCTTGATGGGCCAGCCATTCACCCTCTTCCACCAGCTGCGGCTTGAGAGCAAGAGTCATGAAGTTGCCACGCGCGATGAAGCCAGCATTTTCCTCGCGGAAGAACAGTGGTGTCCTGCGGACCTGGCTCTGGTTTGACTGGTGAGCAGACTCGTTCTGGGCCATGCTTGCTGTGAGTGAAGGCGAGGCGGGCGCAGGTGGCAAGGTGGGAGGGCCAAGAGATGACGAGCTATAGGTGTTGGGAGAAGATGTGTTGCTGCGGCTGGGAGGAGCTCCACTTCCGCTGTTCTGGGTTTGTTGGTTTGTGCGGTTTGTGTTGCTGCCACGGCCAAAGGCTCGCCTGTTGCACGTGGCAAGTCAGTAAATCACGTGCTTTTCGAGAGTGCGACTTGCTCCCAAGAAGTGATCTGGATATAGAAGGAGCGGGGGTGTAAGGGAAATGTAGAGAGCGTGTTCAGCCAGAGAAGAATTTCGTCCAGTCAAAAACCCAGCCACCCAGACCGTTGTCATGCATGCAGAGCTGGGTCGACGGTAAATCAAGGTGGATGAGGACGGACTGGTGCCACGTCGGCCGCGTCATGAAGAGCTGGCGCAGGACACCGGCGTGAAGCATAACTCCGCACCGAAGTGGATTTGGTATGGACAAGTCTTCCAAGCTCTCAAGTAGCAAAGGTTGGTCGGGGCCTCAATGTCTGCAGGATGTTCCTTGGTGAGATGGCGAGGCAGTACTTGGCTTGATGTAGGCGAGGACCACTTGCAGTGCTTCCGACATAGTGCATTTGTAAGGTTCATGTCGTCGAGGTGGATCTTTGTATGACGGCATTGGTGTGGTCGGTCATCTCTAGTAGAGATTACATCCTATTTCTGATGGCCAGACTCCCGATTGGGCGTGGACAGCGAACAAGGCGAGAGCAATACGTGGACTCAGAGACCCGATTGCCAATGCGTGCTCCAGTTATAGAATCCAGACTTTTGTCCCGAATGGAGAATAAAAGAAGGGAGACAATTGGTACTTACAGGTTGTTCATCCAGCTGGACATGTTGGCGAGGAATGTATGGGGGAGTGGTGCAGTGCAGCGGTGAAGTAGTAGCAGGGAAGGACGCAGCAATAACCCCAAACAATCGGCAAGATCCGCAGACTCCTGTGTCACGTGGTCTGGATGTTGGTGGGAGCAGGAGGAGAGGAGGAGAGGAGGAGAAGAAGGAGAGGGGTTGTGGTGGGTGGTGGGTGTTGGTGGGTGTTCGTCTTGCAGAAGAATCTCGTCTCCTCTGTCTGCTGCTGCTGCATCTCCTTCCTAAGGGGCGCACGGCGGGGAGTGCAGGCATGTGAAACTGCCAAACTGCCAAACAGGGTCCAGTCCAGTCGAAGCTGGCACGTGATTGGCTCATGCACCCTCGCTGCCTGAGGCCCAAATCAAGGGTATAACCCTAACTGCGACGCCGCGAGCGACGCGCGAACACCACCGAGCGGGCGACTTTCATGCCGCGACATTGCTCTCAATACACCAAATTGTCTTGCGCCAGACAACCTTAAGCACCACACTTGCCCTCGCGCGCCAATATATCGTCTGCGCCTCGCACATCTGGATCTTTTCACGATAAGTTCGCGGCACTACAAGCGACACAGGCACATCGCGACACCTAACCATCATCTCCACCACCTCGCGCCAAAAGACCCTCAACAATGGCCTCAGCAGCTGCCGTCAGCGCAGACATTGATCGCCCACCAATTGAGAACGATTTGGACGAATCTGGCGGAGTCACAAGCACCATCATTCCCAACAATCCGCAAGAGGAAGACGAAGATGACGAGGATGAGGACATTCAAAGAAAGGGACGGAGACAGGACAGGGTGAACCAGGCCAACGGTGATGATGATGAGGACCCGGGCACAGTTGATGATGACGATCTTTTCGGCGACGGCGACGATGACGAGCTTCCAGAAGCGCCCGCGGCTGAGTATGTGTGGAATGGTTGGTCCTGTGGATCGATCTCATTGACTGACAATGCTCCAGGGCCCCAAGACGAGAGCTTGACGATGAGGAACTTGATTCCGGTGACGACGACGGCAGGATGGATCGCGTTGGCCACGACGCAGTAGAGGAAGAGCAGGAGATGCAAGAGCAGGAGAAGATTGTCATGGACCTCGATCTTCCTAGACAAGCTGGACCTGAACCCAGTGACGGCGAAGTATGCTGGTCCTGCTCTTCTTACAATCCACCTTGCTAACACGAACAGATGTACGTCCTCAAAGTACCAGACTTCATGTCTTTCGACCCCAAAGCATGGAAATCCTCCGACTTCCAACCTCCCGCTGCAGGCCACCACGGGAAGACTTCTGCAACTACATTCTCACCATACAACACCGCCATGACCACGCTCCGATGGCGACGCTCGCCCAAGAACCCTTCAGAACTGCAATCAAATGCCCGAATCCTTCGCTGGAGTGACGGCTCTCTCACCGTCCAACTCGCTTCCGACCCACTCACACAATACGAGACCAACGGCAATCCACTTGCGCCTCCTCAGCGCAACCCACTGAAGCCCACACCAACTTCTATCCACACAAGCTCCGGCAAGGTCGCGGAAAAGTACGACGAAAAGAAGGACTCCCTCACATATCTCATTGCGCCCTACCCAGCCGTCGGCTCGCTTCGCGTATCTCACAAACTCACCACCGGTCTCAAGATCAAGCAATCCGCATCAGTAGTCGACGATGCCATCACACAACTGCAGACATCGCTCGCAGCAGCCTCCAACGCCTCTCGCGTCCAGGGAACAAACGGCGACCTCGCCATAGTAGACGAGGATCCGGAACTTGCCCGTCGCAGAGCAGAGCTGGCCGAGCGCGAAAAGGCCCGCGCAAGGAAGCGCAACGAGGCGCAGAAAGAGCGCGAGAACGAACGCATGGGTCGTACAGCAGGGCGTTACGGCGGAGGCCGCGGCGGAGGACTCAACGCCTCAATGTTGGAAGACGAAGAAGAGGTCGGCTTTGCTTCGCAAGGTCGCGTCGGCAAAGGTGGCGCCAAGCCCAAGCGTCCGAGACAGCGTAAGGCCAACTCGGAATACTCTTCCGACGAGGACTACGGCATGCGTGGTTTCCAGAGCAAAGAGGACGACTACGAGGTGGACGACTTTGTGGCTCGCAGCGATGAGGAGGAGGAAGTCGTGGACGATGACGACGATGACGACGATGGCATTCGGGAGGACTCACCCAAGAGGGGCAGGGCTGGAGACGACGATGACGACGCAGCGGGCGAGGACGACGATGAGGCACCCGTGCAGGCTTCGAAGAAGAGGAGAAAGGTCGTGTTGGATGACGAGGAAGAGGATTGAGGAGACATCTTGGAAGAGATAAGACGACCTTGTATTTGTGCTGTGTGGCCGGCCGGAGTGGAATGAGCGATGTAAGTTTACTACCTAAGCTTTTGTGCGAAAAGCTCCGTTAGCGATAATCCGTTACGTTATTCCAACTCATTATCATGCGACACAAACCAGCTACCTTCCTTTGAGCCCTCTTGCCAAGATAGTGCCACCAGTACCTGTATTGTCATCACGAGTGGTGCACCACGCGGCCGCGGGAGGATATCCAGCTTGACGAGTTCGACAGCGATCGAGAAGTCATAAGTGTCGAAGACCAAAGCCCTGAAGTCATCTGGAAAGACTCCCTCGCCATCAAACATGGACGAGTTCAGCTACAAGAGGCTAAAAACCAAAGGAGGGCCTGGAGTCTTGTCGATCCTGCGCGTGTTAAGGTGCCGCGAGTAATTGATTTTTTCGAAAATGAAGAGGGAACCGAAAGCTACTTGGTGATGGAGTACATCGAAAGTCGGCCAAACATCAATTGTTGTGATCCAGATGTCATCTGTGCGATAGCAGATGCTCTGGACCACTTGCATTCCTTCTCCGGAGATACTGTGGGCCCATCCTTGGAAAGCCAATGGACAGGTATCCTATGGGATGATGCACAGCCGCCGCAAGGCATCAGGTCCGGAATTGACCTGGCCAAATTTCTGAACGAGAGGCTGCCAGAACACTCCGACAAGATCGAGATCGGCAAATACGACCTCAGACTTACCCACCTTGACGCTACTCCTCGCAACGTCAAGATCACCCAAGATGACATCGTGTGTCTGCTAGATTGGTCATCGGCTGGCTATTTTCCATCGTTTTTTGAGATCTCCGCATTGTACCTCAACACAGGATACAAAAGCCACAACGGTGAATACTGCCGTCTTTTCATAGATGCTCTTATAGGTCGCCAGAATCTTGGCGAAGAACAGATGCGTGACGTGAAACGTATGACGAAGTTTGTGGGTAACAATGTTCGCTACAGTTTGTAAGTGGGGTCCATGATCAGCGCTTCGAGGAGTATTGATGAAAGCAGTCCAAACAAGAAACGTAGAAGGAAAACGAAAAGGAAGATCAACCCGATACTCGCAATGCGAGAAAGGTTGTGTCTCTGAGTCTGATCGAAAAAGCTGAAATGGCAACTGCCAGTTTTCGCATGATACAGGCAACCAAGACGAAAGCGGATGTTTCTTTATCTATAATTTGATCATTCAGACTCCTTGGGTACCTTTGTCGTACTGGAGCAGATGGTAGAGGGGCCGAAAAGGGCGCATTGAAGCTCCTTATGTCTCGGTGTTGAGCATGGATTCGGTGATGACTTTTACACTATTCAGACAAAGCAGAAGACGTCTTGAAAGCTTCGAGTTGCCCTTCCCGTACTTCAAACATTGTGGACGTAAACTTATCACACTGTGGCGACGCGGTTAGGATAATCGGGGCGTCAAGTTGGTTCAGATACACAATGAATGCCATGTCGCACCGCTCGTCCGACGACACGAGCCGACTCTTCGGATATGTTCCACCAACATATGTGCGGGGGATAACTTTCAGTATTCCATATGAGTGGCCGTTTTGTAGTTCGTTACCTCGGAGAGGCGAAAGTATACTATTAAGTTCATGGGTGCGTGGGGCGGTCGCAGAACCTTATTTCTTCGCGCTGTTGCCCTGGCTATTACAGGTGCGCGGGCGAGAACGCCATTTCAAAGAACAACCATGTGCTGTCTTTCCAGACCAACAGGCTCAATGATGTATGACGGGGCAATATACGTGGATAGAGTGCATGAGCTGAAGACCCGGCAATCGTTGCTGTTCCGGGTCGAGTCGAGTCGAGACGATTGTTACACATTAGCTCAGCCCCGGGAAGGCTTTACGGCTGGTGGTATTTCCTCCGTTGATAGCAAATTCCATAAAGTGTGCCATCTGTTGCTATCAGAGGACATCGGAACACAAGAATTAGAGTGTGATTGCTCACGTGCATGCAAGCATTTTTTCTCTACTCCTCGTCAAAACCAAGACAAGGTAACCAGAGGACGTCAGCCACTGACTAGAGTTTGCTATCCTTGTCGCCGTTGGTCGGCATTGGATTTCCATGTGTGTAGCTCTGTATCCACCGCGCATGAATATGTTCGGGACTGGAATCGGTAGTCGCTGATAGTCGGTATCGGAAAGTGCACCCAGATATTCGACGCGGCGGCCCGGGGAGATTCACTCCAGACTGCACATCGCATTTCTCTGGCGGGGAACTGGAACTTTGCTATCCAGGCATCAAACTATTAAAGATGTACTCATTCCCACATTGCTTCTGAAGGTCTTTCATGTCATAACATCTTACAATCAAACCAGCAAATCGAAGCTTTCATATCGTTCAATAGCCAATATGTCCGAGTTCAAAGAGGACGACGATGGTCTGCGTCATGAAGAAACCCATGAGTCTGTCCTCGAACGAGTCCGGAGTGCCAGATTGTTGACCATCTCGCCGGAAATGTTCGAGAAGCTGTACCTCAATCCGAAGACTACTGTCAAAGGAGACCTTCGTAGCACGTTCGGCAATCCGACACCCCTGTAAGCCCTGCGCATTGTCCACCATATCAGAAAGGGTTGTTGACCAAGCTTTCAGCGGGTTGGTTGGTTTCGTCGTCGCGCTAATGCCTTTGAGCTGTACTCTCATGGGTTGGCGGGGAACCAATATCGGCCCAAACAGTGGAGCCGCAAACATGTATGCAATGAATTCCTCAAGTCTGTGTCGAACCGATTCTAACAGTCTATAGCGGCGCTTACTTCTTCATTGGTGGACCTTTTCTGCTGATCGCACGCCTGCTCGAATTCTTCCTTGGCAACACATTTACATTCGTGGTGTTCATCTCTTATGGTTAGTTCGAAGCATTCACCTACATTTTATCATGAGCAATCAGTCTAACACGTCCTACAGCGGGAATCTTTTTCACTCTTGCTGCCAGTTTCCAGCCATTCTATAACGCTGCTGGAGCATACTCAGAGAGTGGGCTTGACAATCCCTCTGGTTCACTTACACCTGGATTCAACTCGAGCTTTGGTATCAAATGACCTTAACCACTAGTAAAGCCATGCTAAGCCACCACAGGGTTCTTCCTTGTTGCATGCGCTTGCTTGAACGTCCTATTCGTGATCTGTGCGACACGGGTGAACATCGTTTTCATGCTCATTTTCTTCGGCGCAGGCCTTGGGTTCGTACTCGCCGCAGCTGCACGGTGGTGTATCGCTGAAGGAGCCATAGTTACAGCTGGCCGCCTCGTCGTCGTAAGTTTTCTCTCCACCGAATCGAGGCGTGATCTCGACCAATCTTTGCGAAGTTCGTTTGTTGACTAAAGACTTGTTTGTTAGGGTACCGGAGCTTCCTGGTTCGCTATATCCATGCTTGGGTGGTACCTGATCGCTATCCAACTGTTCACTACCATGGGCATTCCAGCTCCATTCCCTGTCGGAGATCTGAGTCGGACCTGGGGGAAAGGCCGGAAGAGCAAGGATAGTCACAGTGCTTAGGGTGACTACTTGTTCGCATAGATCGTCGGCTCGTGCTTCGAGATTGTATAGGGAATTTTGATTCGAGAAAAATGTCTTGTCATTGATGGGAAGCTGTGTGAACCTTTGATAGACACAATATGTCATTGGAAAATACAGTCTTGTTGCTGTCTCTGCTTTGGTCATTACTGTGGATGGTGTCTAATTCAGATAACGTTCCAAACAAGAAGGCGTCATACTTTTGGGTGGAGTTGCAAATTTCGATACCGATTGAAAAGCTATACGTCTGTGAGTAGCATACTAGTACTATGCATACTGCAATCGTTCCTCAGTCCACTGTGGCTGCAAATCACTCCAATCCTGGCTAAAGTCAAAGCCAGTCTGATACTTTCCGTACGCGAACAAAGTCGCATTACTCAGCTTCGCTCCGGCATCTGTTTGTGCCCACAAAGCGATAGCGATGGTGTTGGTACCCTGATTATTGACAACGCCTGGCGGAAAGGGGAATCGTGTTTGAGGTCCGATCTGGGGAATGAATTTGCCGTCTGTAGAGTGGAAGAAAGGTTAGCCATGAGTGGAATCCGTGGAAGCCAGATGGATACTTACATTGGTAGCCATTGACATATAATTGCACGCTCGCAATGGTCCCAGCGGGCGCACCTAGTTCGATACCGAGAGGAACATCAAGGTCCTTGTCAAGCGAGAGATCGAAGTGGGAAATGTACCACTTAATACTGGCTGTGCTCGATCCCGTCAGTGGAGAGCCAGGCGACCATGCGGACCCGGTGGGTTTAAAGCCAGGCAAGTGCCAGCCGAGGCGGGTGCCATAGATGCCGTCTTCATTCATGGGACCTCGAACAGGGTCGATGTTGGCTTGAGAGCCGCCCGCTTGACCCTGAATCTTCCATTGTGTGAAGTCGAGCGAAGTGCCATTACCACCAAGCAGAGTAGCTCCGAGTATACCACGTGGGTTCTCAACACCACTGGGCCCTGTACTGGTCTCATCGTGGCCAGTGTAATCCGTCACGATTGTCAGAACATTGGAGGAGTTGTACTTTGTCGCTTTACTGAAGTCGAGAAGAGCTGACGTTGCAGACTTGGACGCATTGCCCGGTCAGCCGCCAACGTAAGCGCCGTTCAGCCACGCAGACCACCCGCTTGCAAGTCCGCCCTGAGCGGTAATGTTACCTCCAGTCGCGGCGGCAGAGTCAAAGTATCCGCGATATATCTTTATGCCTGCGTAGTATCCGTAGTCGCTTGAGAAGAGTACAGGTAAAGTGAGAGGTTTCACAGTGCTCAGAGTGGTGGTCTTGTTGCAGACAATCCAGTCACTATCATCATAGGAGCGTGCTGCTTCAGGCAAAGAATCTGCCACAACCCAGGAAAGATTCGGAAGTTCGATGTGTCTGCCTTTGGCACCAGGCGCAGTCGCCAACAGAGATCCGTACGCTGACTTTGTTGTCTGCAGGGCTTGCCCGTTCCATGTGATGGACTTCGCGCTGGAGCCAGCATACACTTCGATGCTGGTAGTGTTGGCATTGTCGCCCAGCACTGACACAATTCCATTTGAGAGCGATGCTTTGCGGACATTGTAAGGTCCCAAAACAAAGATCTGCTCATCAGATTTCACGTTCGGATTGATGGTTGTAGGCGGCGCGAAAAAGCCCCATGCTGTTTCTGTGTCCAAAAGGTAGACCTTGACGCCACTGGTGAACGTCATGACAGACACTCCAGAGGTCTGCGTGTAGGTAAATCTCGTGAATGACTTTGAGCTCTTGTCGCCGTGGCCAGACGATTCTGTCACTTTAACAGTGCCATATACAACTTTGCCGCCCTGAGACGATGGGAAAGCGAACTCGCCGACCTGGCCAGATTGCAAGTACAGGACAAGGACAGGCTTCTTGTCAAAGATGCCATATGTCAGTACATCTGCGGAAGAGTAGAGAAGAGTAGAGTCGCCAAAGTGGTAGTCTGTCGTAAGGATTTTGCTCTGCCGTCCGTTCAGCTGTACATTGGTGACGTTCACCACGCCGAAGCTTGTGTTAAGGTGAGCATTAAAGTTTGTGACCGCCCTTGAATTACTAGTGGAGTGCTGAACAGTGTAGAAGCCAGCGCCATTGTCAGGGTTTTGCAAGACCCAAGAGTATATATCCGGAGAGCTGACTGAATTTCCAGTACCATTGCTCTCCATGATAGTCTTTCGCAGATCCTGACTATTTCTCGTGAAGAGGCCGACAAGTTTAGTCTGCTTGAACTTGAGCTGGACTTCCCGTGTTTCGCGAAGAGGTGAACTGTAATCGTAGGAGGTGTAAACAACCGGTGCACCCAGATTGCCCCAGTTGGTACCGCCAAATGCCATGTATAAGCTCATCAAAGTAGTCCGCTGACCGATGTTGTTCTTGTAGTAAACATCTGCAAATGCGGGATCGTGTTCAGCCACACATTGGTCATAGAAATAGCCACCCCAAGGCTGGAAGTACCCGCTTTCGAACTCCGGAAAGAACTCGGGTTGAGTGCGAGAATAATTTTGGAACCACTGGTAATAGTTGCGGACCAGGTTGAAGCCAGAATTGGGGTTTGTGCAGCTCAATCCACCGGGGTACGAGTCAAGGCCGTATATATTGACAGCGCCGCCAACATTCATGTAGTCGGTTGACCAGGACACTGATCGCTGACCTTTCTCGTTGTGCATTGTAGGAACCACAATGCCGGCCTCTCTCGTGGCATTCTTGAGCTGTTCCATATACACGACTAGCGTGTTTGTAGCGTCGTATCGCGTCTCTTGCAATTCATTTTCGATCTGCTCGAGGATGACAGGACCTCCATTCGTGATTTGATTCTTGGCAATAATGGCACCGATCTCCTGGATCCAGGGCAGCCAAGCCTGATGGTAAGTCTCATCGGAAGTTCTCAGTTTCCCTAGGGATCCATCAGAGCCCCAGAGAGTGAGACCGCCGCCATTTGTCTATGTAATTGTCATGTCAGTAGGCGCAGCCAGCACATGGGGCTTGTCACAAACCTCAGCGTTGCAATACGGGCCCGGTCGGGCGATAACGTAGAGCCCTTCTTCCTTTGCAATGTCGAACAGCCTTTGCACATCCTTTCCAGGCGTCTTGAAGTCAAAAGTTCCTTTGACAGCGGAGTGATAGGACCAGAAGAAGTATATCGACACCGCGTTCAAACCATTGGCCTTGTACTTTTGGAAGACGTCGCGCCAAAGCTCGGGATTCGGCAAACGTTCGTAGTGGAATTCACCTCCGAAGATGAAGACGCGCTCGCCTTTGACAGACAAGCTGTATTCGTCCCAGGTGACATCGGTCGTCAACCTATCATCGGTGGCTCTGCAGCTGAATGCGAAGGCGAGCAGGAGAGAGAAGTAGTGTAAGATCCGCATCGTGAGGTTGCGAGAGACTGAGACCCATGGCCTGCCACCATATGTCCGTTGCAAACGCGTCCAGCGCAGTGTATAAGTGTCGAGCGAAAGCACATAGCTCTCATCTCTTCGCCTGCACTGTCTTCGCGGACGCCATGGTCATGTTGCATGGACTCTGGCGGAGATTCTCCATGAATCACACCTAAGAGATCCGCAGTCGCTTCGACCCGACCAGGGTGATCTCCGCATCAAATGAGAAGGTGCTCGGTCGCTTTGACCGAAGCTCCGGTAAAATAAGCAACCATAAGAAGCGCTTGATTCCTTTCAAGCCGTCCGGGCCAAGGAGCGGCGTGGTGTTCCTGCGTCGGTTTGCTGCGGGGAAGGCATGGGCCTTGTGGAGGAGACCGGGCTCGGGACGATGGGTACCGAGTGAGAGATCTGGTCCACATTCCGTTCATTACCCCGCAGCCAAAATTGTCCCAATATTTCTCATGTGGCCATGAGCCGCCCGTGAGCAGTTCTACAAACCCATATATATCCTTCAAGTGTCCTTCATCAGTCAGCCATTGTCCGCGACCCAGGGAAGCTCGGCTGAGATCCGTCGCATCAACGTGTACCTCATGGCCAACGCTAAAAGGCCTTGGGAGAGACATATAAATCCATCACAGCTCTTCCCTGCCTACCATGGGAATATCTCTCTATACCATGTGTCGATGCATTGTTTGACTGAGTTCATGACCTTGTGGCCTAGATGGCACTAGCACAATGCAAACAGCTGCTAAATCTCCATGCCATGAGCTAGTGAGTACGACGCTGTTGAGATAGCTGCGAGGACACTGTCAGCAAACAACCCCCACTATCACACTGAACTTGTTACTGCATCCATTGTTTCTATGCCCATACGAGTTCGATTACATGCTGATTACCAGGGTTTAGCGTACATGCTCTATCAGCCGCTGCAGCTGTAACCTTACGCGCCATTTGTCTGCACCATTGTTCGCTTAGCGCATCACGAATAAACATCCTGGATATGGCGGTAACAACACTACTATCCTCGTCCTACCAGGATGCGACGGTGCCGGCGCAAGCGTAAAAGCGCACCATGCGACCATACACAGTGCGCTTGCAACATTCGTCAACAACCTCAAGGATGGCTAGCCCTCGTTATCCCACTATGGCTAACCACTTGTGAGCGCAGACTCTAAAGGCTTGATGCCGTCATAAGTGTATTTCCTTACATGTCAATCCTGGACCCACCTTGGATTTATACCCTATTGTTCCGAACTTCCGTGCCTAGACCTTTCGACATAAGGATTTGCCCTCTTTGTGGCACGAGTCGGCGCAGAGCGCCGTCGCAATCGAGCCCCGTACAGCCACCGAGGCCTGCCGACTCACCAAGAAGTGCCTCGCCTGCGAGAACGCGCACATAATCCCGTCCGCTGGAAAGAGTTGGTTTGTAGATAATGAGATGGATCACTATGGCGAGCTGGGCGGACGCACTGCGCATATCAGAGTAGTCACCCACAGACGCGATATCTCATTCCGAGCGTCCGGTGTCTTCCTACTGCCCAGGCTTCAGCTCTCTGGGACCATCCTTTCGATCTGGATGATCGTCGGCGAGCGAAGCAATCGAACCGCCGTCATACGAACGATCGGATACATAAAGAATAAATGTCAAAGCTTGCTCTGTTAGCAATACTATGCGCGTCCCGAAGAAGAAAACCGTAGAAGACTTGACATCTGAAGAGCAAGTCGGCTTTACGCCGCTCAGTGAATTCGAGCGAGTATCGACTCCGGACTCCCCGACGTCCGACTTCCGAAGCTTGACCTCACCCCGGAAGTGTTCCGAAGGTCGGCTCTTCTCCTGGTTGTCTTCTACGATTCGTACTTTGCAGCTGCGAGAATTTTGTTGCACAAGAAAGGTCTCACCAGATGACGCAGATCAGCACAACGGATATGCCGGCTTGGGATGCGTTGAGCAGATGACGAGTGGGCGTCGGAATAAGACAGAAAGGTCGGGACAACGCAGACCACGAGTAGGTATATAAGGCATGACTTCGACCAAAGATTCAAGTCCTCGCACCAACACACAACAGTCGCACTCTTTTCTCGTTCCTAAATTACTACCTACCCCACCTATCCTGCATCATGCTCGGAAAAGTCTCCTTCGAAGAAGCCTTTGAGCTTCCTGAGAAAGCTGACATTAGTCGCGAGCAAGCTGCCCTTTACATTGCCCCCAATGATCTCGACCGCTACCTCCGCCAGATCAAGTCCCTCACCGGCGAACGTGTAGATGTCTCCGACAAGCACGGCATCGGATACACGATCGTTTCCTTGACCGTTCCTGGCATCCAGGGAATCACTGACAAGGCTCTCGCTGAGAAGGAAGCTCGTCACTTCAACGATTACGTGCACAGCCGCATCAAGGAACATCGCAACAAACTTGGCGCGTTTGCCGCCCTTTCGATGCATGACCCAAAGCAAGCCGGCGAAGAACTTCGCCGTGCTGTCACCGAATTGGGCTTCCACGGCGCTCTGGTCAACGACGTTCAGCACGCCGGTGAGGATGGTGAGACGTACCTTTTCTACGACGATCCCGCTTACGACGCTTTCTGGGCAGTCGCTCAGGAGCTTGACGTTCCTGTCTACATCCACCCAGCTGCGCCTGTTGGAAACCGTTACGAGACATTCTACAAGAATCGCAAGTACCTCGTCGGCCCACCGCTTAGCTTTGCGAACGCAGTATCGCTGCATCTTCTCGGCATCATGACCAACGGTGTCTTTGACCGCTTCCCTAAGCTCAAGGTCATCGTCGGTCATCTCGGCGAGCACATCCCCTACGATTTCTGGCGCATCAACCACTGGCTTGAGGATGTCGAACGCCCGCTTGCGGAGAAGGCAGGAGATGTCTTTTGCAAGAAAGATATCTACCACTACTTCAAGAACAACATCTACCTCACCACGAGTGGCCACTTCAGCACCCCTACCCTCAAATATCTGGCCAGCTACGTAGGCCCCGAGCGAATCCTCTTCTCTGTCGACTACCCCTACGAGACGATTGAGAATGGCTGTGGATGGTGGGACGGGGATGCGAAGGAAATCCAGGAAGCTTTGGGTGGCGAGAAAGCTTACTATGATGTGGGCCGTGAGAATGCGAAAAAGCTCTTCAAGCTGGGCACTTACCACGACTGCAATGCTTAGGCATTTCAGCTCACTAGTGATGGCATAGCATAGTTAGACTGCACGAACTTTCCCGAGCGGAAGCTGCCAAGAATATACCAGACAGCTGTTCTACCTCAACAATCCCTATGAGCCACAGCAATCCGCAATTCGCTGTATTGTGTTGTACGTGAAGGGTGTTGACCTTGTCATTGTGGGCTCGGTCTTACTAAGGTGGCACTGACTGGGTCAACAGTATTGCACGGGCGCAGGAGCTAAAACAGTGGTATTATTAGAATGGGTCAGATTAGACTTGCTGCTTGCTGTAATTTGTCCAACGTTATTGGGGATCCGATGCACAACTTATGTATAGTATGATTACCTGGAAGATCACTGAACGAGCGGACACAATCATATGGATGTGTCTGTTTGATTCTTAGTTGAACCTTGAACCCCGAGACAAAAAAATCCCACGCATTGTGCTTTTCTCGGAACCCCCTACTATACTATGACGCACATGTAGAACCGACTGCTTGGTATCGTCCACGAAAGGCGAGACATATGCGCCTGCCATGGACTCTAGAACCAACATTTTGTCTCTCAGCGCTGAGTTCAGTAAGTCCCCGCGGCCCAATCGCTCCAGCAAATGTAGCTGCGAACTTGGTCGCTATGTGCCGTGCCAAGACAAAGCTGTGTTGCTACATCTGGCGCTGCCAAATCGTACTGAAAACATCGCCTTGGAGTCAAGGCGTCAAACACTCGAAGTTCAAGTTAACAAGCCCTCATGTGCGTCAAAGACATGTATCAATAGGTGCACTTTGTTGTAAATAGAAGTGGGTACGAGACGTCGGATTCTCGCGAGTCTCGTAAGACGTTATAAGACTGCTTAATTGACTAAGAGCCTATAGTATTCTCGTCTCGCTTAATTAATAATATAAGTAAGGTCGAGTCTTATAATATTCTCGTAGTCTCTCTAGAACTACTCTAACCCTAACCTTAAATTAGGATTAGATAAGATTATTACCTATAATTAGCTTGCTTAGAGCGGAAGCGCAGATTCCTATATTACCTTACCTAATTCGGCTAGCTCTACTTACCTCTAGTCTTATATTACTAAATTATTCAAAATCTCTAAAATTCTCTTCTTTTTAGTAATACCTAATACTTAAACTAATACTATTATACTAAATATACTTTAAAGTATTATACTTAGCTTTATAATAGCTTCTCTAATAATATAATTAGTAGCTCTAATAATTCTCTAGATTTCTACTAACTTTATATCTACTATAACTACTATATCTATAGATACGACTTTTAACTAAGCTAGATATAAAGATATTAACTAGATATATTTACTTAAATATAAGGCGCTACTATTACTACTACTGTTACCTAATAAGCGTAGTAGTATTAAGTTATAGATCTATTTATAGAGCTAGTAAGTTATTAGAAAGAATAATAATAAGGTATACTAGTTATACTATCTATATTATACTAATCGATACTTAAGAGATCTAAGTAGGTATATATATAAGGCTATATCTACTTCTAAAGTAGGACATACTATCTAAAATCAGTATATTAACTCTCTAAAAGTAGCTAACTACCTATAGCTTCCTCTTCTTAATCTATATTAGATCTCTTTATAGTTATATAGCTAGTATCTACCTCTATGTAAGCAGCTTACTAAAGCTATCGATATGGCCAAAGCGTAATCTATTACGAGTAGTCTAAAGCGTGAAATGAAGAATGCCATTTTGCGAATATCGAACTCTTGTATAGAGTTGTGTTGTAGCAAATCATGCTGTGAAAGACAAAACCTAAAACCCTAAACCCTATCGCCTCGCTAGGTCCATCCATTCCGGAGCTGAAGAGACTGCTCACACCCCTGCCGACAACTAGCAAATACGGCCTTCATTGCATGCCGTCGGATGCCCTTTGTAACAACGTGGCGGGCCAAAATTATATCGATTCTCTGCTTTTCCCAACGTCGATGCCAAATCGTTGTTCGTCTCCGTCGGTCCACCATCCCATACTGAAGAACTTTCCCTCAAACACGCTTTCTTTTTCCAATCCTGTGGTCCCACACCATTCAGAACCCGCTGGTATCTCTCGCACCATATCGGATCCAGCAATAAGACTTGCAACAGCGGCGATACTGCACGGGTTCTTAGGCAGGATCCTTCGTGTGCGAGTGGTGAACAGTGATACTACTACACACAATGCGATGAGCCCAAGTAGTACTGCCAACAAATGTGTTGACACGCTGTCTTGCACAAGTCTGAGCCTGTCGTTGTCTCGTATCGTACCAGAGATAGTGAGTGGCATCTGGGTGCCGACATCCACCCCCTCCACTCGTCCAGCGATATTTGCGAGCTGCACGTAGGCATTACTCCAAAGCTGCGACAGGATTTCCACGAAGCCAGCCGATTCCGTTAGGCCTAGGAAATTTGCCAGGGTTTTTTCAGACTTTGCTGCTACGTGGAGCACCGGCAAGAAGATGTCGTTATCGGTACTGGTGGGTGCATACATCCCACCGAGCACGAGGAAGGCTTTGTCGAACAAAGGCTCACGCTGGTCTGTCTTGCCTGTAAAGTTTGAGTGCAGAACAATTGACTTCGATTCGTCCGGTCGAGCGTCCAGAATGCGCCGATTTGGGTACGATATGTTGGTATGCACTTGCATTTGACTCGTCCATGCGCGACAGCTCGGCATGGTGAATTCGCCGCCCATAGCACCCTCTTTGGGAAGATTCCCGTACAAGAAGACCATGTAAGGGCAAGATGGGGATTTGTAGGGGAACTTCCTCACATAGTAGGATTCCACGCCGGAGTCAGGGTTCAGATTGTAGTTCAAAGAAAAATTGAGTGCAGAACACCCTTCTGGTGTCTGTAACTGCACATCCGGGAACAGTGGCAGAGGAGTGTTGCCCTGGAGCTTCCTGTCTTTCGTTGTATCGAGCGTGATGTTGCGATTCTGGTTAGCTACATAGTCGCAAGCAAGCGAACTGCGCCAAGCAGGCATTTCGAAATTAAAGGTCGACTCTGGAGTTGCGATCCGAATGATTGCACTGATGTTGTCTTTCTGTCCAGCGTTCTTTACAATGTATTCGTCTAGCGAGAGACGCGGAAAAACGAAGCTGTCATACGTCCATGAAGGCGCATCGATTCCTCCTTCATTCATGGCAAGGGATAGTTTTTCTGTAGAGTAGACACCTGTCATGGCGTTTGCGTCTCCGGTTTGACCATCACTCATGTACCTGATTGAGTCTTCGACCTGCACAGTCGCTGCACGAGTGCTTTCAAATGTTGATGAGATGAACAAGCCACTGGAAATGACGGTCAATGGCCATGCCAAGAGGGTGGCGATGGTCATTACAAGAAGATTGCGATGTCCATGGGCGATACAGGAGTACACGTTGACTACAGCAGGGCTGAACAGTTCACCGTCCCATATCGTTGTTTGACTCTCGCGAGGTGAGATGCGAAGATCGTGGTATGGCAACAGAACCTTCAGATTGAACGTCATCATGTCGACAAGAGACCGGACAGCGACAAAGAGTATGGCAGGAAGGAAGCGCCAAAGGTATCGAAGATTGCCGGCCGAGTTGATTGTTCCAAGCCTTTCTGAATTGCTCGAAACTTTCAAGGTCATCTCAATTGCCACGATTATGGACAGCAGCAAAATGATCGTTCCGATATGCGCGATATGCGTGAGTACGAATGGGTGCCACCACTGCATATAGTCTTCGTTGGCCGGCTGGGATAATTTAGGTAGTGTCGTTTGAGTCGAAGGATCTGATGTTTTGATCTCGATAGAAAATTGGGCACAATCGCCATCAGATTGCCGCACAGTGCAGCACTCCTTTTTCTCGAGCAGCTTTTCAAGACTTTTCACTGAAGCGGCTCCACTACCAGAGAGAATCGAGTTCAGCTTCGGGCTTCGAGCAAGCACCGTAGCCAGGCCGCCAATTGAGCCAACATCGCAGCTGACGACGGCACGAGGGACGTATATGGCCTGAGTCACTGCTAACAGGAGCAGGAAACTGAGCGTTCCAAGTATCGCCCACAGCGATGGCCCACGCACATGCAAACGCCGGAGCATTGTATGTACAGTTCCAGAAGATGGCTGTGTACTAGAGGCGAAAATGTGAGTCTTCGCAATCTGAGCTATCACAGTAGCGTAGAGAATGCGGCACTGCGTAAGTAGTGTCTGAGGATCCACAAAGACGTCTCTGTTCGCGGGATGAGTCGTAGAGAGATAAAAGTTGAAGAAGTCATCGGATTGACTGATGTGCTCCACATTATCCTTTTCAAAGCCATACCATGAGTCCCGATCAATATCGGTCATTGTGTTGCTCATAGTCTTCCATGTATCTTTGAAGTGACCGGTGCCTCCACGGAAGATGTCGTTGAAAGCTGATGTGAGAGCCCATTCAGGCAGTATGGTATCCGCTTCGTGTGCAACGATTGGTGTTGCCTGGATAAGGGCGCCAGAAGTATTGGTGATCAAATTCATATGTTGCCCTCTTATGAATGGCTGGCACACCCAGACAGTCGTGTTTTGAGCTTTGCGTGCGGAGGAGGTTGTTGAGCTTGTCGTGTTCTTGTAAACGTATCCAGCCACAAAGAAAAGTCGTCTTCGCTCTACGCTTTCTGTCTTATCGCATTCGAGTGCGAACATCATGCCAAGAAGATAATTGAACTTGTAACCATTGGTGAGTTGTGCTCCGAATTGATCAGAAGGCCAGGGTGCGCGCTCTACCTCGCAATTTGGAGATGTGATCTGAATGTCGGGACTAGCGACACTGCTATCGTAAAGCGCAAAATCCTCAGCCTCACATTCCAGGTCACCATGAACTACCTCGGCTGCTGCTTCACCTGTATAGTCATGGAAGTCTTTATCTTGTTTTGATCAGTGTCTGCGTTGCAAACAAGTTGTGCTATTGATCATCCTACCTTTAAGAGCATTCCCCAATCGGATCGTGGGATAGGCGTACTCGTTTGATATCCCAGGCGAATAAGACGCGTTGAAGTTCTCGTGTGCGAACACTGCATTAGCAGCTGCAGTGAGCGACATGCGATCGACTACATGGCCAGTGGTGTTCCATATACTAGGGTCCGGCCTGTCGAATGGTACCAGCTCAGTATGTGGGAATGGCACGTTCGTAGTTTCCACGAAGAATAAACCGGTCGACAGGATGGTTGATATCTTCAGCAATATACTCGACAACGTGCAGAGCGCGACAATGAGATGCCCAGATCTGATCGACCGCCAAAGTGTAACGATCTGCAGCTCAGAAACATAGTCAAGCAACAACGTCTGAGATGCAGGACTCGGTTCGCGGCGTAGGATATCCCAGGGCATCAAATGCCTGAGTCGTAGATCAAGTGGCTCCCAGGCAACAGCAATGATTGAAAAGACTGATGGCATTAGCAAGCATCATTGTTACCCGTAGCGTGCGATCGTTCTCACCTAAGGTCGGTCCATAGGTCCACACGTAGCGGATGTCATGCGAAATGGTAAGGAGACCTGTGTGCGTAAGATCGACAATAGACAGAATCATCAGAACAATGATGCAGATTCCGTATGCGATCATGAAACTGTAGAACACACGACGACGCAGCAGCCATGGGCTCCATCCTGGGTTGTCTGTCTCTGTAGAGAGATGCTCTGGGTCGTAGTTGATGATTTCTTGCGATGGACTATCGACCGAGAAAGACGTAGGATTGTGGAAAGGATCGTCAGATGTCACGGAAGCCCCTGCTGTTAGCGTGAGTCTCTCAATCAGCGAAATAGTTGATCCATGGCGCTCAAATGCATTAAACCCACCGGCAAGGTCTTGATCTTGTGCTGCGGAGTCTGTGCGTTGTGTGTTGTGCTCGGCATTAGAACTATTGTTTGGAAGTCTTTCAACAGCTTCCAGATCGCTGGAGCCAGTGGCGAGATAATTTCCAAAATCTGATTGTCGCTCATATCCGATCGTTTGCTGATTGTGTGTAGCGCCATGCTCGCTTGTCGACATCGCAGTGTCGTTCACTGGCATGCTGGGCGAATCTCTTATTGATCGGAGTTCAATAGCACTCTCGTGGTACTCCGGCGCATCCATCTCTTACCAGTGAGAGTGCACTTGACTGCTGAGAGCTAGGAGAAAAGAAGTGATCCAAAGGATTGATGCTAAGCCGAATGACCCAAGCATCATCCCGGGCGCAAGGACAAAGAAGCTACTTAAAAAGGCTGTGGACTTGTGAGCGGGGAGACGCTGGTCTCTGGTACCTCACAATTGCGACCTTCTCGAGGGAGATGTGTGACTGTCTTTCAGCCGCGGGCAGTGCTTGCAAGCAAGTGCGCCACAGGCTTGGTATCGCGCGGCGTCCTCGAAGCCTACGAAGATTGATGTCTCGAGCTGAGCGAATCGTACGACAGCGAGGAGTATCCTGTTCTGCTTTGTGGACTGCTGTTTCGTTGCACGAGTTGTGTGTCTGTCATGCCACCCGCGTCCGCCTCACGTTCGCCCTGTATGCATGTCAGATAAGCTATGTATAGAGTGGGCTTGCAGCTTCAACCCTATGTGGCTGGCTGTCCATAAGGGCTTCATCCAGTCGTAGTAAGCATCCACGAAACACACGTACCACTTGAGCAATGTATCATACACGCTGCGTATAGCTTGTGCCGTGTTCTTGTCTTGGCCAGTCTGAGCCTCGCCTCCCTATCAGCTTTAGTCTGGCCTTGAACTGCTTAGAGACCCTCTTAGAATCGTCTTTGGGAAGATACTCCTGGACCTTCACCATATGCTCGATCATGCATAAAGCTTCGGGGATGTTCTGGCTAAGCCACCAAGCCCGCGCAAGTTCATGTTGCGATGCTAGCCGATTTGAATCTGTCTGAGGCAGCTTCTCGTATAGTTTTACGACATGCTCGAATGCCTCGATCGCTTCGTTGATCTGATTGTTCGGCAAATATGCTGTCGCAAGCGAGTGCCGATGATATAGCATTTCTGTGTGGTTCCCAGCGTGCAATCTTTCACGCACTTGTACAATTCTAGAAGTTCTACTGCTTCAGCAGTTCTATTAGCATCCCAATACGTTCTTGCAAAATCATGCTGCACCCTCAATCTGCCAGAGTCGTCATCGGCAAGCGTCCTCGCGCCTGCCTCCACGACGTGTTCCATCATATCTATAGCTTCGGCGATTCCATAGGTAAATTGAAATGCTTTCGCACATTCGTACCGCGATGCTGGACCGCCTGGATGATTCTCATCAAATTTTCTTGCTTGTACCTTCACAATGTGCTCTAGCAGGTCTACCGCTCTGTCGTGTCTGTTGGGAACCCGAAACCCTAGCGCAAATTCGTGTTGTTCATGCAGAAGAAATGGGTGATCCTCATCATAGAATCTTGCCTGTACCTCATCATAGAATCTCGCCTGTACCTCCACAATGTGCTCTAGCAAGTCGATCGCCTTGTCCGTCAGTTCTCACGGTGGTATTGACATTTCAGAAAGACCATGTCTACCTGGCGTCACATGGGTGGGCGAAGACAGCGTCATGGCCAAAGGGTTTAGGGTTAGGGGTTCACATTA